>RJWK010002299.1:39321-71654 GCA_004363435.1 Platanista minor
AGGGCCTCTCACTGCTGTGGCCTCTCCCGTTGCGGAGCACCGGCTCCGGACGCGCAGGCTCAGCGGCCATGGCTCACGGGCCCAGCCGCTCTGCGGCATGTGGGATCTTCCCGACCGGGGCACGAACCCGCGTCTCCTGCATCAGCAGGCGGACTCTCAACCACTGTGCCACCAGGGAAGCCTTACAGAGGTTTTTTAATATTAGAATTGGAGGTTAAAAATGATACAGACAAAAACTCTTTCCTTATGTATGTTCACATATGTTGAATGTTAATTGTATATTGAATACTGTTTATTGACTTTAAATACATTTTCTCCATTGGTATAATTTTTATTTGCAGTTAAGCCCTTTATCTTTTTTGTGGTAGGAATATATCTTTCGATGACTTAGGAATTGAAACATGAATTGTCCTATTTATTTGTTTATTCTAACTGTACACAGAGGCATAGTAGAAATATATTTAAGACCTATAATGTTTGAGCAGTGTTTTTGATAAATGCTATTGAGTTTTTCATTTTTGTAAGTAATAAATACTAGTTTTGTTTAATTCAGGACACATATCAAGGCTGCTATATCTTTATAGTTTGATATTATGCAGTTTGCAGAAAGTATGATATAGAAAGTTAATCATTATATTTGTAGAAACGGAAAAATAAATTTATTAATAGATGCCAGCAAAATTAGATAAATACCAAATTTATTATTTTAACCAGGACTTTTATATTACATACCACATTTATAATTATAGCCAGTATTTTATTTCATCTGAATATCAGTACAGATTTTAAACCTAACTCCTGGGTAGGTGCTGTTTGATATCAAATATTGGTAACATATAATGACAAATAGTGATTTCTAAGTTTATGTGGTCAAAAATATGAGTGACCTTCCCTGAGGCGTATAGTACATACTTCAGTGTTAAAAGTCATTAGACAGTATCACATGAAAGAGTATGTTTTAATTCAGTTGTTTGATTCTCCTCTTAGTTTTTGGTACATTTTAATTCCTCCTGCCCGACATCTTATATTATCATTCTGTAGAATACTTTCACAAGTATTTCATATGTTTTCTGTGGCATCTCACACTGCTCACTTTTTATCTATAGTACCATATGAATTCCCCCTTTCAGGTTTACGCTGCATATTTTAAGCTGCTGATAGAGTAAGTAGATTGCAAGGTAAAGTGACATTTAGCTTTTTGAGCTAGTCTCATTTTTAGCATGAGAGCAGGTTTGTTTTTTTTTTCCCCATGACCTAAATCTTCTCATATTTCGCATTCAAACAATCTTACTAACAAGGAACAAAGAAATTCAGAGATTTGGCTACAGCAGTAATTGAAATGCATCAAAAAGTGGCTACTACAATACAATTTTATTAATGAATGATCTACATTGGTTCCAGCTGTGTCCATGTGATTAGGCCTTCAGCAGGCAACAATGGGTATTTCCCTATTGCTTTTATTTGATTTCCAAGAATGTGTCATCTGTTACATCAGCCCCTGCCAATATGCCCCTGTAAAAGTGTTTTATTTTTTTTTCTTCCAAATTTCTGAAGCATAAGTTGAATACCCATACATATCCCTGCCGAAATATTGTTTGTAGTGAAAGTGGCCTAGGTTTGTATGCCTGGTGTTGCATACCAAAATTTCAAAATGTAAATTAAAGTAAATGTTTATTAAGTTTATCAGTTAATTTTTGGAAGTGTGGTTGCCTGGTAATGCTAAAGATAGACTAGTTTTGCTTTTACGTTTTCATCTTAATATTTTATTACAGTAGTATAATGTGTTATAGAGGTGGACAAGCTTGCAGATTGAAATGGGGATCGTCCAGATTGTTCCCTTCCCTGGACCATATGGTATAGTTCTAAAAGCCTTTTGTACGCTGTCTGTTCAGCTTATTGTAAACTCAATCTTTAGTGCACCTAAAAAGATAACCAAATAAAAATGGGCCTGAGAAAAAGGACTTCCTATCATGTAAGGGCCCTAGAAATATTTGCTTTAAAGGAGATAACTGCAGATGAAATTGAAGTTGAGATGACGTAAACAAAGGAGACTTATTCTGTGAATTTTCTTTTGAGTTCATATGGACTGTAGTCGATTGTCTTTGAATGTTGGTTTTAAAATGAAGGCATTTATGTTATCTGACTATGCTTAGTATCCTTATTTCTCCCATTCTTGCAGTCTCATAAAGATGAGATGTAGTTTTTATCTATTTTACAGAGGAAGTCTCTACCTATAAACAGTGCCAGGGAGTATATAAGCCCCAGGTTTTATGAACATATAGGTTTTTTTTGGTTTTTTTTTGACTGATTTCGCTGGGAATTTAGGGCTAGAACTATCAATAGTTTCATCATTTTAGCCATTACCCATACTCAGAGATATTTGTAAAATTTTCTAATTCTTTTTCCTTTTCCTCTGTCCCCTTTACCTATTATGATTCTGTAATTCTATTTTAGGAAAATAGGATAAGAGATTGCTTATTCCATATGCTAAGACTCTTTAAAAGCTGGGAATGTGAGTGATTTCTCTTGACTTTCTCTCCCCTTCCCTCCAAAGTACTACTGTTAAAGAGAGAAGAGCATTAGACATTACCCATTGCTTTTTGGCACAAGAGATTTGAAGCTGAAATTCTACCAAATGGAAAAAAAAAAAAAAAAAAAGGAGAGCCTGTGAAGAACATGATTCTTTACTCTGTCATTACCCTGAGCTACTGAAAGGGTAACGGAGAGGAACTCAAATGTTATTGGAATGTGTAATTTTCCTCTGAATGGCCACAGTGAAATATATTTGAACAAAAAAGGCAGAAAAAAAGTATGTGTGGCATATGGAGTTGATGGTGGTTGATATTAATGAATCTTTTTAGCAGTGTACAACTGAAACTATCTCAAGAACAGTACACATTTAAAATATGTCCAACTGAAACTTACGTAGAGAGACAGATTACTACCTTAGGGAGGCTAATAGAGATAGGTGGCATATGGCAATGATATAATAATGCTAGTGATAAATTGGATGAAGAATACTTGTTGGATATGTATTTTTCAAGTTTAAAATTTTTTTTAGAAACAGAGACACTGGTTTCAAGTTGTGGGGAGTCTTTCCTATTTTAAAAGTACTATTATCTTGAGGTCTTTAATTTATTATGAAGATGCTCTTTAAGATGCTTACAAAATTGAAAAACATAGTTTATACTTTCAAATAAGCTAGGTTCCTCTTTCCTTCTCTCTCTTCATTCTCATTTCTTACCCCATTCTTCAGCTGTTTATTTGTATGTGTATATTACATATATGAATCATGTATATCATGCTGTAAGAAATGTTATTTTATAGGTTTGGGGGACTGAAGGTTTCAGTTAGGAAAAGAAATAAATAAAAAATCTCGTAATGACTATGCAACAAATGTATTTCCATGGAAGAGTTAGAACATGTTTATTTAAGTAATCTGGATTACAGAATATTATAGTAAAACTGTGGACGTGAAAATTCAAAATTGTTTTTAATTCCTCTAGCTAGAAAGGACTAGATAACAGCTGAATTAAGGAAGAAGGAGCCATAGTCCAACTCAAACATCTCCTCTTTGTTGTAGCTTTCTTTTAATGGTAAAAATGCCTCTGGCTCCAAGTGGTAGAAAATCTTACTGACTGTGACTTAAATGAGTAAGGGTTTTTTTGTCTCCTGGCATAAGAAGTCGGGAGGCAGTTAGTTCACAGGTAACCGGTGCCATCAGGAGTCCAGGTAACATCATCCTTCTCCATCATCCTTAGCACATAATGCTTGCTTCTTATTCCACAGATGACTGTTGTACCTATAGAAATTGTGTTTACTTTGAAGCAGGAAGAAAAGTAAAGGGAGCCCAGAAGCCTAGTTTTCATGGAGAATTTTCTCTTTTTCTTTAGAAAGAGAGGCCTGTTCTTGGGGACTTCTGCCTACATCTCAGGGGCCAAAAGTGTGTCACCTAACTACCTCTAGAATGAGATAAAAAGTATTTAGCTGGGCTTCCCTGGTGGCGCAGTGGTTGAGAGTCCGTCTGCCGATGCAGGGGACGCGGGTTCGTGCCCCGGTCCCAGAAGATCCCACATGCCGCGGAGAGGCTGGGCCCGTGAGCCGTGGCCGCTGAGCCTGAGCGTCCGTAGCCTGTGCTCCGCGCGGGAGAGGCCACAATAGTGAGAGGCCCGCGTACCGCAAAAAAAGGAAAGAAAAAAAAGTATTTAGCTTTCTAGCCTTTATTTTGGAGGAAGGCAGGGAGAAGAAGAATTGGAATGAGTGTCAAGTGATCCATCCTAAAATTATCTGCCATACTTCCTTAGTTCTTTTTGTATAGTTAGTTGCTTGGACCTTTGAACTTCCCGAGTACTTGTTGTAGAAAGTGTTGACTTAAAAAAATGCACAACGTGAGAGTTGCGAGTTAAGTTTTATTTGTGGCAAAATGAGGACTGCAGCCGGGAGACAACATTTCAGATATCTCTGAGAAACTGCTCCAAGGAGGTGAGGGGAGGAGCCAGGATATATAGGAGTTTTGCAACAAAAGGGCAGGTCGTCAGGAACGTCAAAAGATTACTGTTAATTAAAGAAAACCAGATATCTCAAGGACTTTAGCGCTTTTCTGTGTACGGGAAGATTTGAGAATCTGGGCTCACTGAAATCATTCCTTTGCTATGCATCTCAGCTATCTGGGGCCAGTATCCTGTATTTTCACATCCTGAGTTTCCTCAGGGCTCACTGCAGGGAGTGACTGCAGTCTGATGGCTGCTAGATGGCAGGTGTTCTTTTCAGCCCTGAGTCTCCTCAGGGCTCACCAGCTCACATTGGAGGGTTGCAGTCGTTGATGACTGTGGCATCCTTTGTTTATTGATATGGCAGGAAATATTCCATTCCATTTATAAGTATTCCATTTATCAAAAGCAACTTGTTGGGCTTCCCTGGTGGCTCAGTGGTTAAGAATCCTCCTGCCAATGCAGGGGACACGGGTTCGATCCCTGGTCAGGGAAGATCCCACATGCCGTGGAGCAACTAAGCCCGTGTGCCACAACTACTGGGTCTCTGCTCTAGAGCCTGTGAGCCACAGTTACTGAAGCCTGCACACCTAGAGCCTGAGCTCCACAGCGGGAGAAGCCACCACAGTGAAAAGCGGCCCCCGCTCGCCGCAACTAGAGAGGGCCTGTGTGCAGCAACAGAAACCCAACACAGCCATAAATAAATAAATAAATTTGTTAAAAAAAAAAAAAAAGCAACTTGATGTTTGTTCCCTTTTGACATCCAGTACATGGGTTTTGGTATTGTGAGGTTATGTTTCTGTGACTGAGGACAGAAACTCTAATTAGTTTCTGTCCTTTCTTGGTGTCCGTGCTACACTCAGCACAGTGCCTAGATAGACCCTCAATAAAACACTTGTTAAATGAATGAATAAGTACTAAGAAATATATTTGTTAATATAATTGGTATAAGTCATTTATACATGTAAAGGGCACAGTCATATTTTTAATTTGTGAGGGTTGTGGACTAAATTTTATAAAATTGTTCATTATTGCTAAGGGGACATCAATGTAAAGATGTCAAAGTCGTTTTGAGTAGAAGATATTCAGTTACAAGGGTTATAGAAAAATCCTCAACATGACTTAGTACCAATACTTTTGTTGGAGCAAGTTATTCCATGGGTAAATAAAAAAATATAATTTCTTTTTAACTCCATGAATAGATTATTGTTTAAACAAGGATATTTTGTAGTTCTCATATATTAAGATTTCAGTTTTTGAAGAAATAAGCAATTTGAGTTTATTAATGAGGCAAATAAGTCATTTGATAATTTATATTATTGATGTTGATTTATAAGGAGGAGTTACTAGATCCTTGGAAGCCTTATGGCTAAGAGCACACTAAATCAGAATTTATCCTGGATGGCATTTTGGCTATATTCTTTCTTTTAATTCTTAGAGTGATAGCTTCATATTTTTCCACTACGCATGCAAATGGTTACATACAGTAGAAAAACATGTCTGAAAGAAACCCTAAGAAGTCATCTTTACAACTGCTTGCTTTGCCCTAAATTAAGAAGAAAGCAGGCTATCTCTTCTTTCAAAATCTGCAGAACAAATGGCTCAGAGTATAACTTGGTAGTGTGAATCAGTGCTTCACAACTCCTCCTGTGTCTAACCTAAATCCCTTTTGTTGTATTTTCATTCTGTTTCTTTTATTTTGACCTCAGAGGACAAAGCAAACAACTATCCACTATCTCCCATACAACATCCCCTATATAGCACTATTTTAATAAATTCCTCCCTTTTCATTCACGATGGCAGGGTTGTTGGCACCGTAATTACTAAAACAACCTGTGCATGGATAGAACTTATCTCAGAGCAGGGAATGTATTCAAGAATCTGGAACTCAAATTTTCTATCTGAGCAGTTTATAGTCACTGAAAATAGAGGAGGCCCTTTTAACATTCAGAAGCAGTCCTGGGAGAGAGTGCCTACATAATCACAATTTAGGCAAGATAGTTTTCTAGATTTGGAATTGGGTATCCATAGTCAGTCTCTTGGTCCTTAAGATGCTGTTTTGGTCATACTTCAGGAAGTAATAATTCATGGGCCAACACTTTGCACTTAAAAATATTGCTCGTAAAAGTTCAGCCCTTTCTCACTCATTTCACCTTTGTATTCTCAGCAATTGATAATAGAGTGTCTGGCCTAAAGTAGGCACTTAGTAAATATTTGTTAAATGAATTGAATATCCCTTGGTAATGCTTACTAATATAGGTAACTTTAGGCTTTGCGTTTCCCCATTCATCTTTAATTTTATGCTGCCCAGTAAGCACTCATGGTTTACTTTTTGTTGTCTTTGTCCTCATTCAATGATACCTGCAATGATTTAAAACTTATTTGAATAGCTGGACAGTTCACTTTATAATGCTGCTATAATCTTCAATTCAGGAATACCTCTTTTGCCCCCTTGCCTTTTGTGAGGGCTTCTTGTAGTCTATTGACGAGAATTTGAAACACATTAATTGAATGCCTGCCATACAAAGTACTTTGCTTGGATTATGCATAGATATAAATATGAATGGTACACAAACTCTGCTGCCACAGAAACAAAATCTGGTTGGGAAGACACACACATATACTCTACAACGATAGTATAAGTAGGATTGTGGTAGCTGCTCTTATTGGGGTGTAAGCCAAGTTGATGTTACTACAGAGGAAGGAGTAATTACTTCTGATGGGCTGAATATGGGTAAGCAGTTGACTTAAACCTTCATGGATGAAATGGGATTTCAGTGGAGTCTTGAACTGTGTATATATAGGAATTTGATAGGTAGTAAAGGTGAAAGGATTCCAGAAAGAAGAAGTAGCACTAGCAGTGCTTGATGGTGGGAATGTATATGGAATGTTTGATAAATGGCAAGGAGTCTGTTGTGTTTGGAGTAATGGTAGGCTTGTGGCAGTGATAGGAATTGAGGCTAAAAAGGAACTTGGGACCAAATTGTAAGAGGTCTTGTTTCTTGTTAAGTAATTTTCTTTCTTAGGTAGAAATAATCATAGGTTTTTGAGAGGATGGACACTAAGGTACCTGTAAATTTCAGTGGAAGAGTGGAAGACAGATTAAATGTTGTTGAGGTTGAGGATGATAAGGGAGGCTGAGGGCAGAAGGGCTTGGGAGGGGAGGGCCTGATACCAGAGGCCTGAGGTGGGTCAGCTAAAAGCCCTGCAGGTTGTTGATTTGTTCAGAGTTGTGCAGCAGTGTCCTGGCTCCCAATAGTGGGCGCTTTCCAATTTTGAGCCTTCTTTCCCCTATGTCAGTTTGGAAGACTGTGGAACAGTCTTCCCCACAACTGGGAGACTAAGTATTTTAGCCTGAATTCTACAATAGAAGAAAGCAAAAGGAGAAAAGAGTTGAATGGTTGTTGAATGAACCAAGAGTATCTGCACATTTCTTCAGTTCTTCTTTGTAATTGGGATTTTGGCCGCTGTACTTCCTAAGCTCTTGGTTCATCTTCTTGAAGTATAACTTGCTATTGGTTCCACTTTGAGAACCAGTTCAACTGGTTAATAACGTTTTTCACTTTGTATTGTAATTACATCTAGGCTTGAGGCCAGAAACTATATTTGGGTCATTTTAATATCACAAAACAGCCTAATTTTCAGAATGTAATCATTCAATAAATGCTTGTTGAATGAAGCAAATTCGTTTATGCTTTGCCGTCACACAGACCTTCCTGCTCTCTGCACATGCCAAGCATATTCCATCTCAGTATCTTGCTGTGCTTGCTGCCTGGAAGGCTTTAGATCCAGGTCTGCAGAGCCTCCTCCCTCTCTTCTTCTGATTTCTGTTTAGATGTCATCTCATCGTCAGTGGAGCGTCCTCAGTCAACTCCATATAAAATCCTGCCCTTCCCCAACCCCAGTCCTCATCAGCACTTATTCTCTATTACCCTGTGTTATTTTTCTTCATAGCACGTGCCACCATCTGATGTACATTTACTTGATGATTGTCGTTTTACTCCAATTAGAAAGAAATTTCTTATAACAGGAACGTTTGTTTTGTTGCCCAGTTTATCCCCAAGTACCCGGAACAATGATGGGCACGATAGATATTTGCTAAATGAATGAATGGTAAAAAACTAGACTGAAAAGGAAAATAAACATTCATTTGCGGGTTTGTTTATTGTTTTATGCAAGCAATGGTATTGTTACAACTTTTATGATATCAAATCATTAATATTGCTCTCAGAAAAATAAAAACAAATTCTATTTTTTGTAGATTGTGCCTGTGAAATCTAATTATGGATTAGTATTTGTTTTAAAAATATTTGAATGCCAAGCATATCCAGTTAGAAAACACTTTTATTATCCATGCCAGCTTAATTTTTAAGGCAGTGAAATGGAAGACTGTCATTTCAGCAAGCAACTTATTTTCATTTGTGAGAATGGAATATTTTGAATATTCTAATTGATTTTTGAGGATGGTTTTACAAGAAAATAATCCTTGTTTCTATTTTCTCAGAAAGGGGTGAGCTCATGACTGACTTTGGATAAATGTCTGGAAGAGCGTCAGTCAGTCCCAAAGTAAAACACGTCAGTCTTGAGATACTGAAAACTTTAAAAAAGACCTGATTAAAAAAATTATTTTATATGTATATTTAAAGTCTACGAAGCAATCTAGACTGCTGATCATGAGCTCAGCCTTCTCTTTTATTGTATTTTACTGCAAATTCACTTGGATATTTTTCCAGAAATCTGAAGTTTGTAATTTGGCAGTAAAAAAGTTGGTTATCAAATCAATATTATTATTTTTTTAAAAAAATTTATTTATTTTATGTATTAATTTTTGGCTGCGTTGGGTCTTCGTTGCTGTGTAGGGGCTTTCTCTAGTTGTGGAGAGCGGGGGCTACTCTTAGTTGCGGTGTGTGGGCTTCTCATTGCGGTGGCTTCTCTAGTTGCGGAGCACGGGCTCTAGAGCGCAGGCTCAGTAGTTGTGGCTCACGGGCTTAGTTACTACGCAGTGTGCGGGATTTTCCGGACCAGGGCTCGAACCTGTGTCCCCGGCATTGTCAGGCGGATTCTTAACCACTGTGCTGCCAGGGAAGCCCTCAAAATCAATATTATTATATGGCTTTTGGTGTCATAAGAATTCCCTTTTGGAAACCCATAGAAACTCATTTTTTCTCACCATAAACTTTATCTGTCACTTTTCTGTAAGGTCAGAGTACTAATGTTGGAGGTGATCTGCTCTGGGACAGAGAGTCAACAAATTGGCAATAAAGTTAAAAAATGCCACGTGGCGCTTTCCTAGGATTAGGATTTCTTCTTCATATCAAGTTCGTGCTCGTTTTAAAATATGGAAAGTTATATATTGATAGATGTATTCTTAGTGTCCCTTTAAAAATAGATTGAATGATAAGCTTGTCTCTAATTTTTCATTTACATGTTTCACATTTTTATTAGTATTTTTGTGTTTTCTGGAGGTTAATTTTTAATTACTTGTGTACTTTTAGTGGTAGGTTGTTTTCTTTCTACATTTGTAAGTGAAGTATTTCAGTGTAGATGATTTTAAAAATGAAATATGATGAAACAGTTACATTGGAAAACAATTACAGGAATAATAGAGTTATTTCTTATTACTTGAAAATGAAACATGGTGTTTAAATTGTAAAAAGTACTAGAACTTGGAGGCTCCATTTAAAAATATTTCTCTACTAAGCCTGAGTTGCCATTGAGTTAATATTAATTAATTAATTAAAAATAACAGCTTTATTGAGATATAATTCACATGCCATAAAATTCAACTTTATCAAGTATCCAGTTAATATTTATTGAGTACCCATTCATCTATTGCATGTATTTAAATATAGGAACGATCTGAGTGGTTATGAGAGGAGACAGTCTTTTAATGTTGCAGTACGGTGTCTCTAGTAGTTGGATAGCCAATGAGTCTCTTTCTTTTTTCAAACATGTGTAACACATATGGATGATAATGCAATAACATTTTTCTTCTTTCTTAATACAGACACTTTGGAAATCAAGTGTGAAACTAGAAGTTATTTCAATTTTATTCACCTTAACTAAATATTTCCCCTCATTTCAAGATGCATACCTAATTATTTAGGGCTCCAATTAATTTTGACATTTTACTTGAACTTTAAAACTTTAAAACTTTGAGTTTTACTTACCATCTTCCTATTCAAAACCATAAGTACCAAAATAATATTTTAGTTCTTAACATGCTCTGTCAAAGTACAGCTCTAGATTTCTTATATATAGTAAATAAAGATCTTGATCTGTTTATAATTATTTAATAATTCGAGTGCATTTTTTAAAAAATTTATTTTTGGCTGCATTGGGTCTTTGTTGGTGCATGCAGACTTTCTCTAGTTGCGGGGAGCGGGGGCTACTCCTCGTTGCGGTGTGTGGGCTTCTCATTGCGGTGGCTTCTCTTGTTGCGGAGCACAGGCTCTAGGGCGTGCAGGCTTCAGTAGTTGTGGCACACGGGCTCAGTAGTTGTGGCTCGCGGGCTCTAGAGCGCAGGCTCAGTAGTTGTGGCACACAGGCTTAGTTGCTCCGCGGCATGTGGGATCCTCCCGGACCAGGGCTGGAACCCATGTCCCCTGCACTGGCAGGCAGATTCTTAACCAGTACGACACCAGGGAAGACCCTCGAGTACATTTTAAAATTAATTGAGTATTACTTTTATTTCATGCATTAGGCAAGCAGTATTTGCAAAATCAAATTATATTGTTTGTGACTAACCCTAGCTGCATTAGTTTAACCCTTGATGATTATTTTTTAATGTTTCCTTATAGCAATAGCAGTTAAAATAATTTGAGGGCTTCCCTGGTGGTGCGGTGTTGAGAGTCCGCCTGCCGATGCAGGGAACATGGGTTCATGCCTCGGTCCGGGAAGATCCCACGTGCCGCGTAGCGGCTGGGCCCGTGAGCCATGGCCACTGAGCCTGTGCTCTGCCACGGGAGAGGCCACAACAGCGAGAGGTCCACGTACTGCAAAAAAAAAAAAAAAAAATTGAAAACCACTTGCAATCTCCTGAAGGGGAGTAAGCCTTCAGTAATTGGGAAGTAGTTTGTTATTTCAAATGATTTGGCCTCCTCCCCTAAAGTTAAGAAAAATTTATAGTTTCTTTTAAGTTGAAACATATTCAGTGAAGATAACTTGAAGAATAAAATGAAGTACAAAGAGAAAAACAAAATCACTCATAATTCTACCATAAATGATTATTTATATCTACCTGTGTGCATGTGCACTCTCTCATGTTTATCTAGTCGTTCCATCATATATTTTAATATATTCATTTCATGCAGTCACACAATAGTAGGGACGTTTTGCCATGCTAGTAAACAGTATTCATTATGATTTTTGATCATTAATCATTTGATCGTAAGAAATCCTTTTTTTGTTTTTTGGATATTTTGATTGTTTTCAATTTGGGGCAAAGACTTTAAGAAAGATTCTTGACAAGTTCCAGAGTTAATTGTTAGAAGTGTTATTGTTGAATCAAAAGATATGCACAGTGTTCAAACCTTTTGTATTATGTTCAAATGTGATAGGACATTTTAATACTTTCAAGCATTAGTAGACTTATGCATTAGTAGAGTAGGTAGCAGCCTTCAGGCTGTGTTTTCAGGACTTGAGAAGGGTCCTTTTAATTCACAACTATTCTCATCTACAATTAACCCTTGACCAACTCAGGTTTGAACTGCATGAGTCTGCATATACTGGGATAGTTTTCTGTAGTAAATACTGCAGTACTCTAGGGTTTGTGGTGGGTTGGATTTGCACATTGGAAGGAACTTGCTATAAATTATACATGGATTAACCCCCCTCTTCCTCTTGTTCTTCAAGGATCAACTGTACTTTGCAGATGGCTGAAATTTCACCATCACCTGTCGCTCCTTTGTCTCCTACAGGTACTCCCAGGAGAGGTAACACATTGCGCCTGGCAGACATTTACTCCTGAACAATCTGAAGGAGTTTATCTGATATTTTAAATTTAGTTCTTACAAGTAAAGTTTAGAAACAAGGCAGGAAAAGGGACATTAGAGCATTGAGCAAGAGGGATAATAAGTGGAAGCAAAGTATTTCTTTACTTCATTCAGTTCTACTAAAATCAGTTGAATGACCATTATATGAAATACAGGACATTATATAGCTAGTTTTAGGAGTTTAAGTTATTATCTCTCTCAATAGTGATTCAGGCGGTTTGTTAACTTTGAATGCTAATTAATCCAGTAGAGAGACTTATGGTCCCAGATAAGGAACACTTATGTGCCAGTATAGATGCAAGGGGGAATTAATTAACTCCTAAGCAACCTTACTCTGTTTGAACACACTGTTTGCAAACTGTGTAAGTACTTCCTTAAGAGATAGTGAGGATGCAGAATGCGGCTTTGGGTAGTTTGCAAAGAATACTCTGTGCTGTAGGGCCTGCCTCATTAGACCAAATATTTGTATTATTGGAATGTCTCCTTGAAAAGCCATTTGATAAAGAGATAATAGTGACAAGCAAGGCCACTAGATAGATAAAAGTCATAGTGCTTGCTGCAGTCCTGGAACTTTGAGCTATTGCTTCTTATCTTCTTTTAGTGGAAACTTGTGTGTCAGATGATATGGGCAAGCCTGTGCAAAACTATGGAGAATAGTAGACCTTCTAGAAATTATATACCCTTGTCTGTGTAATGCCTTTACATTACTCAATAGGCTCATTCCTAAATATCTTCAGGATATTAAAATCCCAGTCTATTATTATCAGACTGACTCTTTCTCTTATAATAGTGAGTAGCTAATGCTATGCCTCTTGTGATATTTAAAAATAGTGATACAGCTCTCATTACCACATCTATTAGCCCCAGATTTACTCAGTCTTGGTCTAAACTGGGTTTCTGGGCTTTTTAAAATTTATCAGTAACAATCCCTAGACTCTATCTAGAGATGACTTCTTAAACCACCAATAAATGTCTTAGACTATTGGCAAATCAGAAGATGCTTGAAAAATATATGGCAACTAGAAAAAGACCTGTTACAGTAAATAAATAGAAGAAAACGCACTTTTAACTAATGCTACTTCTAATAAATTTCTATATTCATGTGGAACTTTGGAGCTGAGAGAAGTGACACTAAATATTTTCATTGATACATCTTTATGGCTTTATTGATTTGGATCTTAAAAGACAGATTCTAATACTGGCTTCACGTCATACTTCCTAACAACATTTAAAAAATATGTTACTGCAGGGTGACTTTCACTGATATAAAATGAATTTTAAAATATTAAAGGTATCTAACATCAGTACTAAGGATTTCTGTTTCTGGCTCTCTGCTCCTCTATGGAAATTTCTTTTTCTTCTCCCAACTGTTTACCTGATACTCTTTTGCCCCCTGATTTTGCATTTCTTTTAAGTTGATTTCCCTCACTGATAAACAGATTGAGTTGTGAGATTATGTCCTTTTTATTTTTCACTGGAAGTGAGTGAGTCCAGAACGTTATACTTGGTGACATTTATTTCAACTCATCAAGGGAATGCCACCCATGTTTGCTTGGTTTGCTGCACTTCAAATAGGACATTGAGAATGCTTGAGTGTTAGAGTAACTTTGCTATCTCTGTTTCAGAATTGACTGAAAATGTGACATGTGCCTCCCACTTGGAGAGGGAAACTTCTCAACAATTTTTTTTAGTTAATACGTATTAAGTTCTTTTTTTTTTTTTTGCGGTACGCGGGCCTCTCACTGTTGTGGCCTCTCCTGTTGCGGAGCACAGGCTCCGGATGCGCAGGCTCACCGCCCGTGGCTCACGGGCCTAGCTGCTCTGCGGCATGTGGGATCTTCCCGGACCGGGGCACGAACCCGCGTCCCCTGCATCGGCAGGTGGACGCTCAACCACTGCGCCACCAGGGAAGCCCACATTAAGTTCTTAAAAGATGTTTGAGTGAGATGCACTAGTGCCAGAGTAGTTAAGAATCTGTGAGTCATTTTGTTTTAAATTTGTTTGGTGTATATATTTATGATTACCTTGCACAAGCTAGGTCTGAGTTAAAATTTGGCATAGAAGTCCATATAGGGTAGCACGGTAGTGCTACTGCAATAAAAGATGTCAGTCTAATGATTAAACCAGTTGAATCCTTCCAGGTTAGACTTGACTGTCCTTTGGTTAAATATTCTTACAGAGTCCAGTCAGGTCAGAGAAGGTAGTTGCCCATGGTATGAAACATGATTTCCAAAAACCTCAGCAGGGCTGTTGGCAGAACTGTTTTCCTTAGAATGAGGTGTGTCATTTTGAATACAATAATATGCCACCTGTTATATTTAGATGATGATAGAAAGTGTGCATTAAGTTCTGTCCGTGAGAGTAAATAGTAATTAGTGGTAGTAAGGGGTGATTATTTGTGGTTGATAATAATAAAGGTCTTGGATGAATTAGAAAGAAATTGTCGAGGCCATTGCTAAAGGGTTTTATGTGTTTATAGACTCAATGCACATTTGTTGAACACCTGTTTGCTACATGCTGGGGGTATAGTGATAATCAAGCAGACCTGGTCAGTTTCCTCATGGAACTTAATATCCAGGGGAGGAAATGGGTATTATGTAATCACTCATGTAAATATAGTCTACAAGGGGTAAGTACTGAGAAGTACTACAGATTGTTACATCAAGGGGACCCGGACTTTGATGGTGACTGTAGCTAATTATGAAATAGACTGAATATAGCCCTATGGCTGACCTCCTCCCACTCCACACCTTTCTTTCTGTATGAATGTTGGATATTGTCTTTGGTCCATCCTATTATCCTATCAAAAAATTGCCAGTCTAGAGCTGGGGGATGAAGTATAAGGGTTGTGAGGTGAGGGGAGGTATGATTATACAGGACTCAGGAAGAAGTCACAAAAGTTTGAGTTTTGTGATCCTAACCATTTGGTATTCAGTTTTGTGTGACTTATACCACTGATGTCCTAGATTTACAAACTATTGGGAGTTCTTATTAAATGTAATATGCAATAAATATATCTATCATAGTGACATTTACATTCCACATGCATATACATTTATACTGCAATATATACCATTACATAGTAATAATTATTAAATATTGATATTCAATCCAAAAACTACAAAGAATAGGAAATGGAGGCACCTTTTACTTAGGTCATATCAGGTGCCTGGAATGAAGTATAATGGAAAGATATGTGAATATGGGGTTAGAAACCCTGGGTTTAAACCCTTGCTCTGCCACTCATTCTTTGATGCCAATAGTCTCTATTTCTTCTTCTATAAAAGAGAAGTGATCGAACAGTGGCACCAGCCTTCCTTCCATCTATGATTCTGCGATTCACCCTGGCTTCTCCACTTAGGGGTCCATATCCGAATGGGTCAGATAGCCCTATTTTCTCCCCCTGAAGCTGATTTGCAGCCCATTTCAGGAAGGTGGAAAACTTGGAGAAATGCCATCTCGAGAAAGCAAACACATTATTCATCTTGTCAAACTTTTATAAAATGCATAATTGTTGGCAGAAAGTATTTAAAAATGCCTTTTTTTCTTCCCTGTTGAATAAAAGCCTAATTACTAAATGTGGAATGGGATCTCCAGATTGATGGTGAGGGAATTGGTTTCCCATCCTACTTCCACTTCTAGTATTAAACTAGGATGACGATAGATCAAACAGAATAAAAAACGGTAGGTGATTTTCAAAATTCATGGATCTCAGAGATATTCTCTTAGGCCATGAAACTTGCTTTGGCCTAGATTTCAGTTGCTTTTGTGTTTCTCCCACTACTTTAATCACTGTTACTTCTGTTGCATTAGTAGGTTAAGACAAACACGCATCTACATGAAAATAATTTATTCATTTCAATAAATTCAGTGAACAGTAAGAAGAAAGAATAAGTATTTGAAAAAGAGTATAAAATGTGTTCAGATATACTAGCTGCTTGATTTAGTTTAGGCTTCAGGAATAATGGGAAATCACTAGTAGCAAGTATAGTGCTGCCTGACACTGGTTTTCTCAGGACCTGTGTTCAGGTGAAAGCAGTGTTACTTCTTTAAGGGCAGAATCAACTTCCCATTTTCTCCTGATCTTCAGTTCCACTCTACAAAAAACTTAGTGACATCCACTATATAGCAGATCCTGGGATAACCCCCAGGAAAATAATGACATGATCCTCATCCTCCAAATTTTTTACAGCCCCATAGGGAAGCAAAACATGGAAATAGAGTGAAACAAGTAAAATGCTACTGTACAGAGTAGAAAAGAAGTCATGTTTAAGAGAAGTTCTGGGAAAGGCTTCTTGGAGTTGGTGATTCACATGCAGAAATTTTAAGAAAATTTCATCAGGTGAACTTGAAGAAAAGGCTGACGGAAAAGAGATAAAGGTGTGAAGTCACAGAAGTGTCAAACAGCCACATGAGTGTGAGTACTTGGTATTGCTACGATGATCCTGAGGAAGTGGGGGAAGAGGATTGAAGTCAGAGAAGGGGAAGCAAGGCTGTAGTGAAAAGAAAGGAAGAGGCCAGAAAAGGAAGGTCTTAACTGCCATGTGTAGCGCCTTGGGTTTTGTCCTTAGGTGATGGAGATATGGAAGGTTTTTGAGCATGTCACTTCATGATCAGATTTGCATTTTGTAAGATTATTTGTGGCTGGATTATGGAGAATGGTGTGATTGGAACTGGATTGCATGGTAGGTAGCATGGAGACCTAGTTGAAAGGGTAATGCAATAGTTCAAATGAGTGATAAGATAATTTTCTGGTATAAAATCTCTGATTGATTCATAAATACACTGCCACATTTTAAAATGTCAGCAAATTGAAAATATTTTTAGTATTCAGTAGAACTAATTCATTGCTACTTTAATAGTTTAAAATTATTCATGAAATTGATAGCAATGAAAAATTGAAAGAAGGTTAATATTTTACTTGCCTGTGGAATTAAACCAGTATACTAACAGAAAAATTTTCACAGTTATGATTTTGCTATTAATGTGGAATATTACTTTACAAAATGTAAGGTAATGAATTTGTTATATATATATATATGTATATATATACACACACACACATATATATATCTAGTTGTGGAAATTATACATATTTGAAAACAAGTGAATGATGTCATACTGTCGGTACATGTAGGTATTTGTCGAATTTGCATTTGATACTGAACTGACAGTTATAACCAAGACTTTGTATTAATTCAAGTCATGGCATAAGTGATGGATACTTTTAAGCAGAAAATTAAGTCCCAAATCGAGAAAGAATGAAAATATTTGTCAGGGAAAATTAAATAGCCATATATGCATATATGACTGTAATTTTAAAAAGAGCACGTGTTAAAAGATCATTGCAAATCATATATTTGGAACAGCACATTTGAAAATAGCTTTAAATTGTCTCACAAACAGTGTGGCATATAAGTCTTCTTACCAAATCTTGGTTTTGGTGCATAAGTCCTCACTTCTTAGTTATCACAGCAGGAAACAAAAGTCAGAGTTGATGAAATTAGAATATCCATAGCCTTGTGGGGGAATAGAATATTAGAGTGCTACTTCTTTTTCAGTATGAACCCAAGATTTTAAAAAAAAATGTCGCTATTTAAGTACACAGTAGTATACAAGTTATCATAAATATTAGGTTGTATGACCCGTAATCAAATGGAATAATGATCAGTTTCTGTTGTATGTTATCTTCAATTCAAATTCATGCTCAGGAATCGAATTTCATGCCTTACTATTGGTCAGACTTTCTTTATTTGTGTATAATATTGTGAATGCCTATAGTTTTAGGATTGCAAGTTTATTGCACTGCAATCAATGTTAGATTATTTATCAGTCTTCAGAGATTACACTGAAGCTTTAGGGGTTAGGATGTATTTGCTATGCATGATTTTTATGAAATTTTTTAAAATAACTTTTTCATAGGATCTGCTTATCCTTGTCTCTTTTTTCCCCCCATGTCATAATAGAATGTATTATAGTACTTTGAAGAAACTTTTTCAGCAAAATATATTTTTACTACACATTTACCCTTAATAGGTTCTGTTAGGGGAATCAATGACAACATGTTTCAAAGCAGAAATCTTTTCATTCTTTTTTTGTTGTTGTTGTTGTTTAATGAGATTTCAGGTATATTTTAACAACTGGGGTTTCCCTGATGAATCATTAAAATAAGTGAGTGGGCTGGAAGGTAATACGAACTTTTCTCAGTACTGCCCTATTTTACTCTGCTGGGTTATTGGTTGCTTTTTAAGTAGAACCTGGGTGTTTTGGAGTTGGTGGTTGGAGGTTCAGAAGGGAAGAGGGGAAAGGGTCAGTTAGGAAATACGAGGTAAACCTCTGATGACCTATCGGGAAATCCTACTCAAATTCTACTTTCCTCAATTTACACCATTTGTGTTTAAGCTTTCTGTTTTTGCTCTGCCAAGCTCAACTTTCCAAGTACTGTATATAGGCAAATAGAAAACATATTTTCAGCAATTGATTGAAGTTTAAGGTATGAAGCCATGTGTGGATTAGCCTGTGGAATCAATTTCTCATGTGTGTGGGATTAAAATTGTTAAAACCATCATCACTGAAACCGTACCTTCCTACAACTAATAGCAGTAAGGTGTCTGTGGAATATATTAATACCACACGTCCTCTAATTTAAAATTATTACTTGGTATTTGGTTGGAAAATTCTTTGAATATTATAGGTAACTGCATTGACATCATATATGAGGGCTAATTATGGGTTTCTAATGTGATTTAGCTTAGTTTTTAAAAATCCACATGAGATATTTATACTTAGCACATTTTTTTCAATAACTCAGTGGCATATGGCAAATTTCCTTTAGCTATACTGTTTAAAAAAAAAGCAAAAACAAAAAACTGAACTGCCACAGCACTTGTAACTGTTAGAGGAGGTAGACAAAAATGTAGTTCACCTTGAAAATGATCAAGGCTCAAGGAATAAAGAAACTGGGTCAAGCTTAAAATAAATGCAGGTACGATGACAAAAGTTTTAATATAATTTTAAAAATATTCACAGCATTGGTTTCAGGCTACTTTTGTTCTTGGTGATCTTATCGATAATGCATTATTCGTTTTTAATTGAGATGACTCTAATGGCACCTTTTCATTTTGGTCAAAATATTTATATGAAATACTATTGTGATTTTTCACCTTCTATTCCCTCTTAATTGTAAATGTACATTTTTGGAAGGCAGATAATTCTCCAATAGATCATTTTGACCTCTGGTAATCTTAAATAGAACTTGAAGTGGTTTAACATTCCTGTGTCCTAGCTATCACTTTGACTCTTTTTATATTGCTAAATTAATGTTTAGCATTTAACCACGTATTATTAAATCATAGTATTGATAATGAATTAAACTTTCATAAAGCTTTAAGAGTGTAGCAGGTTCTCATTCATCTGGTGTCACTGGGGAATAAAAAATGCTGAAGAAATGAGGTTTTTTAAAACTGAAGCTTACTTGTTTAAGCAGAAAAACTTAAAAGCTGATAAAAATTTATCTGACACATTTTTTGTGTTCAGATGAACACAAAATCCAATGAATGGATTGGCCATTTACTCATAAAACATCATCATTCTGGTGTCATGTAGAAAGGACGTGGGCTTTCTGTTTGGTGTTTATTCTCCAGTGTGGGAAGTTTTGTTTGTTTGTTTCTTCCTTTTAAAATGCCATACCCCTAATTCTAATATACTTACTCCGTTTAATTGTTTCAGGGCTTAAGGTCTGTGGTGGTACATGCGCTAATGCCTTAACAGATTCATAAATCCAGGCACCTATGTAAGACATTTGGCTGCATGTAGGCTCACCCAGCATCTTTTGGCAAACACCTGGCCTCAGCTTCCTGCCATGGAGGAGACCCTGTCCTTCTCTGGAGTGAGGACTTTCAGTGTTGAGGCCCTGTTACTGCTGCTCCAAAACATTCACTCTCCAGTAGCCATTGCTAGTGGTGCAAAATGTCTGTATTTACCTGGTGTGCTCATGAGAATCTATTATGTCGGGTGACCATCTTCAGTTTTCTGGGACTACTGCTAAAATAGGCAAATGGTGTACTCCCTTTATCTTTTAGTAAATTCCAGCGTAACAGCAAAAATCCTTTTTAACACGGTGTCTTTTTTTTTTTTTTTCCCCAACTCCTGCTCATGTTTCCAGCAGTGTTTTCTAAAACAAAGCTCAATCAAGCACAGTGAAAGTATTATTTGAGCAGTTCTTTAATGTGCTGTAATGACATTTGGTTTGAATCTTATATTTAAAAATCAGGTTCCCCTCTTTTGCTTGCACCTAGTGGGAATCATCTTTCTTCCAGGTTGTGCTTAAAGAAGACTATAGGGGAAGAACATAATTTCTTCTTGCTGCAAAAGTTGCAGTAGAAGTAAATGGGGGAACTGCCAGGATGTGTCTGTCTCCACAAAACAAGCAGAACAAATTTCCATGAATCAAAGCCACTAAGTATAGTTTTCAGAGATGGTAGGACATAGTTACTTTCCCTAGAAAAATACCCCAAATGAAGGCACACCCGTTGGCCACTAGAAGAATGCTCAAGTAAACGCTAGTTCAAACCTGTACATTTCACTCTTCTTACTGAGCTATTAAAGGGGTGGAAATCTACTATAACTATAATCTTTTTTCCACTTTTCTATTTTTCAACCTCCCACACGCTTGGTGTTCAGTTCTGCTTAGTGAGTGTCTTGAATCTACAGCAGCACCTACACGTACTGCCTCCACAGTGGCTGATAGTTTGCAGATAACTCATGATTCAGACCCATAAGAAACATCTGTAACTATAGGGCATGGTACGTGCTCTAGATTAATCATGGAAAAGGGCAGAGTAATGAAGAATCAGAAAGCTTGTTTTTTTCCAGATATTAATGTTGCTTTCTTTGAGGTTATGTATGAGTGGAATATTCTCTAGAGTGGTTTATATCACATTCTATCACTTGGGGAAATACCTGAGGTCATTTTTTTTTTTTTTTTTTTTTTTGCGGTACGCGGGCCTCTCGCTGCTGTGGCCTCTCCCGTCGCGGAGCACAGGCTCCGGATGCGCAGGCCCAGCGGCCACGGCCCACGGGCCCAGTCGCTCCGTGGCATGCGGGATCCCCCCGGACTGGGGCACGAACCCGTATCCCCTGCACCGGCAGGCGGACTCTCAACCACTGCGCCACCAGGGAAGCCCTCTCAGGGCATTTTCATAAGAACCTTTTAGAGACCTTTTAAGCATATACACAGCATATACACCTTAGTGTGGTTAGGTCAGAGGAAATAAAGCAAGATAGCAGATATCTGTCATGTGATGCAGTAAGCAAATTAGTGTTAAACTGCTTTTATTTTTTCTTGAAACCTTTGATATAATTTTCAAAATTGCCTTTCACTAATTTCTCATTTGCTTTCTAGAAGTTTCCTTCATTTGAAGGGTTACTGGCTACCATTTTGTTAAACCTGGAGGCTGTCTGTTAACTAACTGAATACAGCATTATACAGTTGAAGTCACCAGCCAGCCTGAAAAAATCGAGCTGCATAGTGCAGTCTTTATTTATTTACTTTTTTTTTTTTTTTTTTTGTGGTACGTGGGCTTCTCACTGCTGTGGCCTCTCCCGTTGCGGAGCATAGGCTCCGGATGCGCAGGCTCAGCAGCCATGGCTCACGGGCCCAGCCGCTCCGCGGCATGTGGTATCTTCCTGGACCGGGGCACGAACCCGTATCCCCTGCATCGGCAGGCGGACTCTCAACCACTGCGCCACAAGGGAAGCCCTATAGCGCAGTCTTTGAGCTTAATTCTTGCCCACAAAATCTGCAGTACTCTCAAATTTGTATTTGAAGTACAATCTGCTGATGAGGAATGGGTAACACCCACTGCCTTTTAAATGCATGTGTATATCTACTTTTCCCACCTTTCCTTGGTGAATAGGGAGCTGTGATTGAAAAGAGCTGATTTTAAAATGCTGGAGGATTCTATCTTTTCTCCTTAAGTAAGGTGGTTTATCCTAATAATGGGAGGGGTAAAATACCTTATTTCTGTTTGTCAGCTGCTATGCTTCAATTTTATCTTCACAGCACACCTCTGAGGTTAGTACTGTTATCCCCATTTTAGAAAAGGTGAGACTAAGTCCTACAATGTTAGGTAACTTGTCCAAGGTCCTACAGCTAGGACATGACAGAGCTGAGCTTCAAACCTGTATCTCCCTGACCCCAGGACTCATACCTTTTCCACCCAAGGAGCACTGCTTCCTATTTTACAGATAAGTGAAGTATGTGTTTGTATCTTTTCCCCAGAAATGCTCATTGGAAGATTTAAGACATCAAGAAATAAGCTTTTTTCACTTCAGTCATTTCTGTGAGAACCGTTTGAGACATTTTGCTTTGAAAGGCAATTTAAGCAGGCATTGCTTTGACTGAGCAAGGTAAAGCACAGTTTTCTTAGTTAGGAGCATCACTGAGTTTTTGAGACTAATAATTTTGTGGAACATTATTAAGGAAAGTAATATGCTTGCTCAATGGTGTTTACTTAAGTCATAAAGGAGAATTCAAACATCTGGAATATTTTTAAACAATTTAATTGTTATGTACTAAGTGATATTTCTTCTTTACTTCTTACAGGAAATAGCATATAATTTGAAATATATAAAAGTTTTTACATTCATACATATATTTTTATCTCACTGAGCACTTTAACAAAAGTGATATTATTAAAGTAAAAAGTTGCTTGACAGCCGATTCTCTGTGGTGAAAATTTTACCACATCTTTACTAGTAATGTTACTTTATCGCTCTTAATGCATTTGTTGTTTAAAGTAAGGTTGTAGAAACTTTGCTGGTTCATAAGCATATAGCTTTACCCTACTTTTTCCGTCTTCCTTTGTGGGTGGGATATTGACAATACTGAGGAAGTGGTCAAGCGTCTCAAGAAATTGTATCCTAAAGATTTTTAACACTAGAGAATTGAGATTTGAATATGAGTGTGCTGTCTTCTAAATATGGATTCGTTGGAGGCATTGGTAGCTGATGAATTTAGAGATGGATTAATATGAGAGTTCCAGAATCAGAGAATTCCTGAACTGGAAAGACCCATACAAATGAAGGGCCCTTGGAGTGAAAGTGTTAGTTAGGACATGAGTTCAGTGACTGTCCAAGTCTAGATAGAGCTCTAGGCCAAGCCAGTGCTGAGGTTACTGAGTCATGGTCACAGCCGTTCCAGCCAGGAAGTGAGTGATCACAGCGGGAGAGAACTTTAAACTTCCTGGGTAGGAGAAAAAACTGAGTCATTGTGGAAGTAATCTTAAGACATGAAGAAAACAGAAATTAGAAAAATAAAGCATCTTTATTTCCTCTTATTAACATGAATGGTATAAAAATATTGATTCCAAAGTACAAACCTCAAGTGTTATATACTTTTTAAAAAAGCGGGACAAGCGTATTTGAAAAAGTAATTTGTCTGTAAACGACTTACTTTGCTTTCTGGATATAATATTTTAACATATTTATTTGAAAATATTTATACAAATTTGTTTTTGCTTAATATCTAGAATCTGTGAAGATTTGAAAGGGCCAATGAGTATTCTCATCATTGAGGCATTCTATGGAGGGTCCCATAAACAGCTGGTGGATCTGCTTCAAGAAGAGTTAGAATACTGTGTGCTTTATACCCTTCCTGCAAAGAAATGGCACTGGAGAGCACGGACGTCGGCTTTGTACTTCGCTCAGAATATTCCCGCCAGTGAGCATTACAGGTAATTAGAGCCCAGGCTGTGTCTCCAGCCTGTTTTAAATGTACTAGATTCTAAGGAGGTTGCTTCCCTGTGGGCCTCTGTGAGATTTCCTCCAACTCTGGAATTGGTCAGAGTGACTACAGTAGCTACTTCTTTAGCGACAGCAGAGCAGCCGAGTACATTTGTACTCTGAGGACACCTGGTCGGTAGGAAAGTGGATTCATTTAGAGCCTGCATGCCTTTTGTCATTTGTCTTGTGCTTTGATCACATGCACGTGTGGGTGTATGATGACATTTTTTGGCCTGAGATGAGAGTTGATCTTGTGCACATTTGTTTTTTGCTTCCATAACCTCCCATGCCTCTTTTAGCGAGGTATGCTGTTTTAGGGTGTCTGCTCTGTACTAGGAGCTAATGTTGGAAAGATGGATATGACCAAGGCCTGTGCCCTTACAGGCTTTAAAGACCATTCAGAGATGAGTAGTTTTTAAAGTGTCATGAGAGTATGAAAAGGGGAGAAGTTGATTTTGACTGTGACAAATTGGAGGTCGCTTTGTAGAGTTGGTCAACTTTGCTTTGTCTGGAAGGATGAATAGATTTTGGGGACACAGGCCTCAGTTTTGAATTTTGAATTGTTAGGAAGTGGGAACTAGGGGGACCTATTAGAAGGGCTTACGAGACATTGAAAAGTGTGGATGGGAAATACCGATTCCATTTTAAGGAAACAGTAGAATGGAATCCTCCTGAATATCCTTACTGCCGTATGTCTCCTGATGGTTAAATAGTGGGAGATTATCCTACTGTGGTTTACATATCCGATGTTCTTAACCATTCTGGGCTCTTCTGTGTAGGACTGCATTGGTGGTGGCAGGAGTCGGGAGGGCCAGACTGATAATGAATGGAGTTCGAGCAGCTAGGTTGTTAGAGAAAGGGTACGTTGCAAGCGGCAGTGCTCACCTTGGCGTCAGCAGCCATATCCATCTGCTGCTGCTTGTAAGGTGGGGCAGAGACAAGGGAGAGAGCAGTTTGAGATTTAAATGTAGGTTGCTGTTCTTAGTAGTAATTTGGGGGATTCAGAAAATAACCCATTTGGTGTATAAAAACCATGCATCGCCTCTGAGAATTCAGATTGTCAGATGGAACAGCAGTGAGCGCTCAAGTCATGTTGCTTGGGATTATAAAGGTAAAAGCTGTTTGGGGGCATATTGAGAATTTTGTATTTTTCTAATCTAAAGTGTATTTTTCCTTACATAATTTAATGTTTTATATTCTGATAATCACCAAGTGAATATTGTGGCTTCACTAGTAGTATTAGAAATTTCAGTGCATGTATCAATATAAAAGTTTTCAAGGCAATGACAAGTGAGTCGTTGCCTTGAAACAGTGCTAAACAGGATTTTAGCACTGTTGCTGTCCTAAAATTGATTGTTTATAGTAGCTTTCACATCTCATTTAATTGTGTTTTCTCAGTAACCAGTTGCATTATATTACTTAAGGTCAAGTAATCCAGTTGGCTTTATGGCACATTTTCATTTAACATTAGCATTTGATATAATGCATTCATACATACCAAATGATATAATACATTTCTACAGTGATTTGAGCATTGAAACAAACCATTTCTGTATCTGCTGTTAGATTTCATTTTGATTATGCAGTGTTTTGGAATGGAATTTTTGTATCACAAATATATGTGTGTGGATAGCATGCAAACAAACACTTCTGTGCCCATGGCTTCCCCACTCCATTTGAGGTCTGAAGCATTTGAGGTAAAACATCACATTGCTTTTTGAGGCAGTCTTATTTGGGAGGTAGATTTCTGAAAGATGGTGTCATAAAATATAAAGTTTTACTCTCTGATAGCCATAACCTCCAGGTCCTAACAGTGGTATCTGTGATCTTTCAAACTCAGCCATTTAAGCTGCAGTTAATGGTACTTATTAATCTAATCAGACTTCACTAAAACATATACCTCACCAGTCTAACTTACAGTTATATTTGACTAACGATAACTTATCTACTCTTTACCAAATAACCTTTTTGAATACTTTTAGAAAAAACAGCAGCAGCTTGAAAACTTATATACGAAGTTAAAAAATATGCTCACTCAACACTAGATAGAAGTGCAAGAATGACGTTTTGTTACACCAGATAAATCTGATCTCTGTGGAGACTTTTAAAGGTATGAAAAGTTCTTGATTTCTATTTACTTACTCTGTACATTTGTCAAATGAAATCACCAAAATTCATAAAGATAAAATGATTAAGCACCAATATTGCATACTATGCAAAAACTACTCTGAACTAGTAGGAATGTGTCTGATAAGAAAGACCTTGAATGTAGGTACACAGGTTATTTTTTTTCCAACATCTGTACACATAGTCATTGTTTTTATAAGCTCGTTATCTGGGTAATATTTTATTACTAAAAGAATAAATGCTCCAGCCTAATTAATCAGCTTGATTCTGCTTTATCTTGACAGTGAAAAGGATACATCATGATTCACATTTAGAGCTGTTTAATTTTTATTATAGATTACAAAAGCGCCACAATTTATTTTTCTCAAAAGTAGTTTGGTAATTATTAGGTTTTATTAAAGCCTGGCCTTCTGGAAACTTCACAAAATGCAGAAAAATGTTTCTGAGGATGGGCCTCAAATTTCATGTTCTGAGATATATGAGTCATTTGTCCCAGCATCAGGCATTTCTACTTTCTTAAAATATACCTAGAGTAGGCATCAAAGATATTTCGTTCTTTTTTCTCTCCGCAATATCTTTACTGAACTGAAAGAATCGCTCTTAAAATCATTTTTTTTCACTCTCAGATGCTTACAGTTATATTTTCATTCCATCTGAGGTATTGTGGCAGATACTGATCATTGCCCACCTAACAGCCCTTCTCCCTTGTTAACAGAATTCGTTTTCTTTGGCGTGGCTAAGTACCCAGCCCTTGGGAGTGAAGCTTGATGGACTTAAGTCGGTCATGATGATTCCGTTCTCTGCCTGATTTTCCCAGTTTTCCTCGAAGCTAGTGCTGGATTCTGGCAAATTCAGTTTAAGTAGATGACTTCTGGGGGTTCTTCCAACTAAGTTTTTTAAAATTTTATTTTGTGGTTTTACTTATAAAAAGAGAAAGCCATCTCCCCTTCTCTGCATTTCACTGTGGTTATGATGTCTACAACTAGCAGATGACAAGATGAGGACAAAACACCTGAGCTGCCATAAATGGCTGATGAAAGGCTGGAACGCTGTAGCTACCTAGTACCCTGAAAACCCTCTGTCCCTAAAACATCTAGCTGTGTTTTGCAAAACGTAATAAATTTCGTTTTAAGTCCATAGCCGAGCAGAGTAAGAGAGGATCTGGAGAGGGATTTGGAAATTAGAGTGGTCACCTTGCTTTGAAGCCGTGGCTGCATAGTTTTCATAAAGGGGACTGGTTAACTGAGTTATGTTATGTTCTTGAAATGAAATACTGTGCAGCATTAACCTGAATTAGGAAGCTTTCTGTGTCCTGTTATTGGAATCTCTCCAAGACAAGTGACCAAAAGTAAGGTGCCAAAGAGTGTTACTGGTGCCAAGAAAGGAGGTTATAAGAACGAAACAATGGAAGAGTGCATTGGAAATGAATGAAGATACTTGCCTGGGGATTAGTGTAGCAGAGGTTGTTGGTGCCCTACCCATATCCCTACCACCTTTCTCTTGTGTGCCCTGGCCAGCTTCCTGCTGTCAGTCTCTGCAGCCCTTTTTGCCTGGGGGAGTAGCTGCTCTGCCAGTGCAGGCAGCAGGCCCCAGTAGCCCTCCACCAGTGATCTTCACCCCTCAGATGAAATCATTCTGAAGTGTGAACAGGAGAGAAGTCATTAACAAAGATTCCTCAAAAACCCTATAAGTCAGGAAATAAAAGCATAATTCTAAATAATTCATGGGTCACAGAAGAAATTATAATGGCTACTAAAAAATAGAACTGAGTCATAGTGAACATACTGCATATCACAGTGTGGGTTGCATCTAAATTGACAGTCGCAGCCACATCATCTTTAATAAATTTATTTTTATTATTATCTTTTTAAATTGTGATATGCAGTGCCTTCTAAAGCTTGGCCCAGGGCAGGGCTCCTCTTCCTTTAATCTAGTAGTAGTACTGGGAAGGAAACAATAAAAAGAGTAAAAAATAGTGAAATTGAAAGCATATATATATAAAATGGAGATGAACAAACTAAAATTAGTGATTTTGAAATAATAAAACAGATATAAATCCAGGCATGCTTTATTTATTTTTTTAAGGCACAATTCAGTTTTGGAGTGAAAAAAATATAACTACAGATATGACACAAATCAATAAAAAGGAAATACTGTTAATAATTTTATGTTAATACATTTGCAAACTTAGACAATATGGATAATTTCTTAGAAAAACATAACTTCTAACACCTCACTCAAAATGAAATAGGAAATCCGAATGGAACTATAATCATTAAAGTTGTTGTTACATTAACTAAAAATCTCGCCATTAATAGACAGAGGCTGGGTCCTCGTGCAGGTTGGTTTACACCAGTTCTTCTCTCTCTCTTTCCAGACTTGCATTACATGAGATCAAGTGTCTAGTTTTTTAGGTTTTCTGTTTCTTATAGCCATACTAGTCCTAATTGGTGTTGATTATCATTATGATATCTCCCTTCCCTACTCCCACCCCCTGACCTTTTTTTTTTTTTTTTTAAGTGTCTAAGGAGGGGCAAGAAAAGCAAATAGTTGGATAGAAAATAAATTGAATGAAAGTTCAGTTGGGTCAAGTAATGTATAAAGTGAAATTCAAGCTTAAGGTGATATTTGATTGTTGATAATTCTGTTACGATTTGCCATCTTCTTAAATGGTACCTTGACTGTGTCTTTTCATTAAGCAGATTCTCTTTCAGGGAAGCTGTGATTTATTTATTTATTTATTTTTGTTCTCAATTGAACTATTTGCTGTGAAACATTGAACATAACTTTCTTTGGGAGAGTGAACATTTTTAACTGATACGAACTACCTATGTATGTTTGATGTCTTTAGCCTTTGTGAATAAAGATATGGCTAAACTAGTGAATATAGGTAAATTAATAAGGAAGGTGGTGGTTTCTCAAACAATTCTTTTACAAATTAATAATTCAGTTACTTTGCTTGGCAATTATATCTTGTATTGAATTGTTACCTCTTGTTAAAAATATAACTTTCTGAATAATATAATAATAATACTTTAGTAATAAAACATCATTTTATTAAAATGTACCTTTCTGAATAATTTAATACCATCCTAATCATGAAGACACCTTTATATTAGTGTGCATCATAGTTGGGAATATAAAAGTAAATGATGACTTGTTAAGAATTTGTAGGTAAGTGAAGTATTGTTAGGCATACAAAGGGCAGTCATTTTGCATCTCTGTAACCAAGGTAAGATTTGATGGATTTAAATAATAGTAATAATAACTAACATATTGAACATTTACCATGTAGTAGACATTCTACAGTCCTGGAAGCTACATATTGTTTTCCTGGTTTAGCAGAGGTAGAATCTCAGGCTTAGAGTCAGGTTACTTGCACTGGGTTACACAGCTAGTTACGTGATTTGAGCTCAAGTCTGGCCACTTGCAAAGGCCATACACTGTTAGTTCTTTTTAAGCCCATGCTTTTAACCACTATGCTATCTCATTAGCTTGCTTAAGTAGGTTAATTAAGTAAATTAAGCCCAACTACCTCTTGATGAAAAAATATATTACTAGATTTCTCTATTAGATGTGGGTGGTGGTGCCTCTTGGGGTCTTGAGAAGGGTTATAGTTCTTGAAACTTATTGGAGGCTGTTGTCTGGGAACCAAGAGTCTTTCTAGGTTTTTGAATGTGATTTTTTCATTTTTTCTTAGCACATTCCTCTTTAGCTTTTAGCGATAAAAGTCACATGTCAGGGCTTCCCTGGTGGCGCAGTGGTTGAGAGTCCGCCTGCCGATGCAGGGGACACAGGTTCGTGCCCCGGTCCGGGAAGATCCCACATGCCGTGGAGCGGCTGGGCCCGTGAGCCGTGGCCGCTGAGCCTGCGCATCCGGAGCCTGTGCTCCGCAACGGGAGAGGCCACAATGGTGAGAGGCCTGCGTACCGCAAAAAAGAAAAAGAAAAGTCACATGTCATATGAATTTTCCTCTTGAGGTTTTTCTTTAAATCCAAATAAAATGCTACGTGTGATGCTTTTTTAAAATCATCGGGTAAACTCATGAATGAAAATAACATTCTTGTTTGTGGTGCTCAATACCTGCCATTACCAAATTACCCTCAAACTCCTATACTGTGAGGTTCTCTACTTGGTTTATGAACTTGGGTAGAGACAGCATTCCAGTACTGCCCAGCTCACTGCCCTTATATCATTACCAGTTGCGTACACTTCTTGGGGTTTGGATGATGCTCTTACACTGCGTAAATAATATTATCATTAGGTGCGATGCAGCATCCCATAGTCTGACCTATATGTGACTCTTCCATTTGTGAGAACTGGCCGAGAGTTTCCTTGTCACTGTTGCCCAGCTGGCCAGCTTCCCTATCCTATACTGCCTAATTGTGGAATTCTCTTTTGGTTTGTTTCTCTACCGATCTGCTCTTGTGTCTAAGCAGTGCACACAGCAGCTTTCCAGTATTTGTACAGTGCTTAGGGCTTTGTTCACAATATTACTTCTCAGTGAACTCTCCTCTGATTGACAGTATAAAACCATCTGGACTTTTATGTTGAAAATGTAGCTGACCCCAGCGCCACAGAAATAGTATAATACTGCACACCAAATAACTAAACATTCAGTCAGTCTCTGTTTCTCTGTCTCTCTCTGCCTGTCTGTCTTTTCTCTCACTCTCTTCTCTCTCATATACAAAGACATGCACATGCACGTGAATGACTAACTTTTAAATTACTGTAACACATCCTTCTTTGCAAAACTGGAAACTGTGTGACAAGCATCCTAAAGGAGTGTTTCCAGACTTTATCTTTTCCACTTTTCTTTGTGTTTCTTTTTCAGTGCTGTCAAGAAGTATAGTCCAGTAGCAAGAAAAAAGTTTTTTCATGTTACGGAGTTCGTACTTTATTCTCACCATCAACTGCTAATTTAAAAGTGTTTGTATACTTAGTAGCAAGCACTGTGAACCCACTGCTTCCAAGGAGTTAAGCACAGCAGTGGAACTTCAAGTGCATGTTTTTAATATTCCTTCTAGCATATCTTATTTTATTTATTTATTTATTTTTTATTTTATTTTTTTACATCTTTATTGGAGTATAATTGCTTTACAATGGTGTTAGTTTCTGCTTTATAACAAAGTGAATCAACTATACATATACATACATATGTTCCCATATCTCCTCCCTCTTGCGTCTCCCTCCCTCCCACCCTCCCTATCCCACCCATCCAGGTGGTCACAAAGCACTGAGCTGATCTCCCTGTGCTATGCGGCTGCTTCCCACTAGCTATCTGTTTTACGTTTGGTAGTGTATATATGTCCATGCCACTCTCTCACTTTATCATAGCTTACCCCTGTCCCTCCCCATATCCTCAAGTCCATTCTCTAGTAGGTCTGTGTGTCTATTCGCGTCTTGCCCCTAGGTTCTTCACAACATTTCATTTTTTCTTAGGTTCCATATATATGTGTTAGCATATCTTTCTCTTTCTGACTTACTTCGCTCTGTATGACAGACTCTAGGTCCATCTACCTCACTACAGATAACTCCATTTCATTTCTTTTTATGGTTGAGTAATATTCCATTGTATATATGTGCCACATCTTCTTAATCCATTCATCCGATGATGGACACTTAGGTTGTTTCCATCTCCTGGCTATTGTAAATAGAGCTGCAATGAACATTTTGGTGCATGACTCTTTTTTTTTTTTTTTTTTTTAACATCTTTATAGGAGTATAATTGCTTTACAATGGTGTTAGTTTCTGCTTTATAACAAAGTGAATCAATTATACATATACATATGTTCCCATATATCCTCCCTCTTACGTCTCCCTCCTTCCAACCCTCCCCATCCCACCCATCCAGGTGATCACAAAGCACTGAGCTGATTTCCCTGTGCTGTGTGGCTGCTTCCCACTAGCTATCTATTTTATGTTTGGTAGTGTACAT
>RJWK010002300.1:0-34468 GCA_004363435.1 Platanista minor
ATATAAAATATTCCCATCATTCTTTCAATATGTAGGTTCAAATCTCCTTGTCTTCAGTAAAGTTTTCTTGAATTATTTTTAGTGTTATTTCTGTTTGCTTGCTCTGGCGATCTTCCTCAGTTACTCTTTGTTAGATCTTTTTTGCCAATATTCAATAGCTGTCACTTTTTTCTGAAATCCTTTTTATCTCTCCTTTTTGTTACTGTTTTCCTCTCTCTGCATTTTGGGATTTTCGATGGCTATGTATTCAAGTTCACTAATCTTTTCTTCTGGTAGTGTCTAATCTGTTGGCATTCTCATCCTGTGTATTGTTTATGTCAGACATGATTCTTTTCAACTCTAGAAGCTGGGTTCTTATTATATTTTCTATGTTATCTCCTTAATGCTTTCCTCTATCTTCTTGAACATATGGAATGTAATCATGATAACTTTTCTAATATCATCTACAAATGCTATCATCTCTGTCTATTGCTTAGCTTTTCTTCTCATTATTTTCCTGCTTTTAAAATTGGAATTACAGATTTTACCTTGTTGCGGTTGCTGGATAGTTTTGTATTCCCTTAATTAATGAACTTTGTTCTTGGAAACTTTTCCATCCTTTTGAAGTTTGTTTCCAGTCTTTGTTAGATGGGAACAGCACAGTCTGGGTTACTTTGGCCCAACGATGGAGGCAAAGCCCTTCTGAGTACTCTATGCAATGTCCTATGTGTTACTGGGTTTTTCCATCCTGGCTGGTGACAGCACAAATTATTCCCACCCCTGTGTGAGCTCCAGGAATCATTCTGCCTGTTCCTTTCTGGTGGTTCTGCCCCTAGCTCTGGGTCATTTCTTCACATGCACTGATCAGTACTTACCTGAAGGCTTGAGAGAAACCCTTTGCAGACTTCTGGAATGTTCTCTCTGTGCAGCTCTCTGTTTGCTGCTACACTGCTATAAGTTCTAGCCATTTTGACTTCCCTGAATTGTCCACTCAGTCTTCTCAACCCAAGGAGATTGCCAAGATGTTTGGATTCCTCCTCCTAGCACTGTGCCCTGGAATCTCTTCAGTCAATAAGCTGGGCTCACTGCGGTGTTTGTTTTTTTCTTTCCTTTTCTCAGCAACTCACTGTCCTGTGCTGCCTGTTTTCCAACATCTGAAAATTATGGTTTCAAGTATTTTGTTTGGCTTTTTAGTTGTTTCGGGTAGGAACATAACTCTGTTCCCTTTGCTCCACCCTGGCTACGAGCCTGTGTTTCTGAGTTTAAAAATGTTCTCCTTTTCATGTTGTGTTTCTCTTATGGCATCATTTGCTGCGTTTATACATGTGTATATTTCTTCTAGTTTACTCTTTATTTCTGTAATTATTATTTTCTTTTATTTCTAATTCTTTCCTGAGTTCTGTTACCCCATTCCTGAATTTTTTCTAATTCACATTGTCTTTTTTAAAAAAAATTATTTATTTAATTTATTTATTTTTGGCTACGCTGGGTCTTTGTTGCTGCATGCAGTCTTTCTCTAGTTGCAGCAAGTGGGCTCTAGAGCGCAGGCTCAGTAGTTTTGGTGTATGGGCTTAGTTGCTCCATGGCATATGGGATCTTCCCGAACCAGGGCTCAAACCCATGTCCCTTGCATTGGCAGGCGGACTCTCAACCACTGCACCACCAGGGAACCCCTACATTGTCTTTTCATGTCTTGTATCATTTTCTTTATATCTTTTGCTTCATTTGGAAATAGAAAGTCACAGTGGCATGATTTCATTTCCGTGGGGAGGTTATCTTGCTCTTTATTTCTTTGTATTATAATTCTGCATGGGTTTTGACCTCAGTGCTTTTCTAAGGTTAATTGAGCTTGCTTGTTTCCACATAAGATTAACTTTCCTGAATTTTTACAGAGATGTGTGGTTCCCAGACCTTCTTTTTTTTTCTGTTATTTCCATGTAGTGTTAAAAATTATTATCCTGGTTCTATTCCACCCACCTTTATATAGACCTTATATTTTCCTTTGTCTCTGCTACTCCTGTATGGGCCAATTTTGATTCCACCCCCAGCAGCTCCTCATCTGTCTTTCCTGTCTTGGAAGGTAACCCTTCCAAGGCAGGATTAATTTCAAGAGTTCATAAGGCTACCTGCTCCAGCTCCTTTCCTGGCTTCAACACTAACTAGTAGTATGCCCGGGCGCAAACTACTCAGGCCATTAATGACCACTGGTCAAGGGAGAACTACTCAGCGTTCTTCTGCCCAGTTTTCTTATCTGCAAAATGGGGATAATGATAGTATGAACTCATACAATTCTAGTGAAGATGAAATGAGAGGGTGTATTCTGAATGCTTGTGCTCAGCAAAAGCTCACAAACTTTTCAGCTGAGCTGGAGGTCTGCAGAAAGGAGAAGCACAGAGTTTGAACATTTTTGCTACGAGTTCTCAAATGCTGACTGTCTGAGGACCTGGTTAGGTGGCTGGACAGTAGCTGTGCCTTTTACCATTAGTGACTGAGCTTGTGTGGCTGCCCTGTTTCCTCTGGGTCCTGAGGCTGCTGAATCTTAAGGACGCCTCTTGGCCCAATTTTGTAGAGTTGACGGTGAAGAATCGCATGTGGTTCGCCTGACATGTCAGGGAGAAGGGAATGATTTTCCACTCGATTCTGTTTTTCCCAATAAAATTCTATATTTAAACCACCCAGATATACTTTAAGGAAATCCATAGTGTTGCTTAATGGAGGTTCCCAGTTCAACAGAGAAACATAAACATCTACGTAGAAAGAGACACCTCACCTAATTCTTGACTCTCCTGAACTTTAATCCTTTTTCCATTTTCTTTGTCATTTTAAGAGAGGAATCTTAAATTCCTAGAGACAGGAAGTGACATACAAAATTTGGCCAAGTCCTTCCAAACCCAGAGATGGAATCAGAGAAGTTTAGAAATCGTTGAGCCTTGGAGGCTTTCTTCTTGGCCTCTGAAGTAACAGACACCCAAAACGATGTCACCTATAACCAGAATAATTCCCTGGATGTTCCCCTTTCTTCTCTCCACATCTCAATCATTCTCTTTCACACCAACTGGGAGTACAGAAAGGGGTTGTTCTTCATTGTCCATCTCTCTATTTATTCAACATGTGTTTATTGAGCATCTACTGCATGCTGGTCACGGGGCTGGTGGAATATGGCAGACGAGGTACAGTCCCTGCTCTTACAGGGCTTATGTTCTACTATGAGGAGACAGAAAATAAACAAAGAAGTAAATGTCTAATCAGAAATTGTGATAACGCTATGAAGGAAATGGATTTTGGGGAGAGTGTGCAAAGGGGCCCAGAGGTGGTGACGTTTAAGCTAATCCTGAAAGAGCAGAAGGATCTAATCGGGGGGCAGGAAGCGATTCCAGGCAGAGAGGATGGCTTGACCAAACACCCTGGAGCAGGAAATGGGACAGAACCACCTCCAGTGTGTGGCATTCAGTGGAGAATAGTGAAAGATGAGTTTGGAGGCATAATCCACGGATTTTGATCTTAATCCTTACAATAAAGGTAGACCGTTGAAGGAGTTTAAGCAGGAGAGTAAAACAATGAATGACATTTTCTGCAAAGGTCAGCTGCAGGGTGGAGGATGGATTGGAAAGAGGGGAAGTGGAAACAGGGAGGCCAGCCCAGCTGGGAGTGCACTGCTCAGAAGAGGCAATGATGCTGGCCTTGCCCCGGAGGCCAGTGAGACGTGGAGGTCTTGGGTCGTTCTGCGGTGTTAGGGGAAGAGCCTTGATTCTATCCTTGGCTTCTCTAGTGGTCAGGTAGATGGACCTGGGAATTTCTCCTTTCACCCCGCCCCCTTATTCCCCAATTTTTAAACTTGTAAAATTCACATAACATAAAATTTACCGTCTTAACCATTTTTCAGTGTACAGTTCAGTGGTATTAAACATATTCGTAATGCTGTGCGACCATCTCCACCATCCAATGCTTTTCATCTTGTAAAAGTGAAAATCTATCCACATTAAGCTATAGCTGCCCACTTCACCCCTCTTGCCAGCCCCTGGAAACGACCCTTCTACTTTCTGTCTCTGTGATTTTGACTCCTCTAGGGACTTCATATAAGTGGAATCATACAGTAGTCATCTTTTTGCGACTGGCTTATTTACTTAGCATAATGTCCTCAAGGTTTATCCATGTTGTGGTATAGAATTTACAGAACCACCCTCCTTTTTGAGCCTGAATAATATTTCATTGTGTGGATATACTACATTTTGCATCTCTGTGTTTCCAGCCTCAGCACATGGTAGGTCTTTTTTTTATGAATAGATGGAAATATACATGGATGAGTAAATGGATAAATGAATGTATGGATTGTTGGGTGGATCCGTGGATGGATGAGTGGATAGGTGGTTGATGGATAGATGGATGGGTCAATGAATAGATGGATATGTGCATGCGTGAGGTGTTGTGTAGATGGATGATGGATGGAGGGATGGGTGAATGGGTAGATGGATGGATGGATGGATAATGGATGAATGGAAGGGTGGATGATGGATGGATGGATGGATGATGAATGGATAGATGGATGATGGATGAATGGATGGATGATGGATGGATGGGTGGATGGGTAGATGGATGGATGAATGGATGAGTGGGTAGATGAGTGGATGAATGGGTGGATGGAATAGTGAATGTATGTATGTATGATGGGCACATGGATAGATGCGTGGCTGGATTGAGGTATGAACAACCTTTCTCCAAGAGGCCTTTCCTGGAGTTTGTGAGCTCTCTTTAAGGCTTTCCAAATGCGGCACTGTGAGCCACAGGTGGAGAGAATGTGGTTTTCTAGATTCAAGACAGTGTAGGGGTAGAGAAGAGGTCTCAAACCAGAGGCCTGGGGGCCATAGTCAGTTGGCAAGTGGAGTATACTTTCATCAAATTGGTTGTCAGCTTTAAAAGTGAGGACGTTTCCCACAAAAAAATCCAGATTTCTTGACTCTTTTGGAAAACTTTTTTATTTAAGGTTTTTTTTTTTTTTGATGTGGACCATCTTTTAAAAGTCTTTACTGAATTTGTTACAATATTGCTTCTGTTTTTTATATTTTGGGGTTTTGTTTTGGGTTTTTGGCCACGAGGCCTCTGGGATCTTAGCTCCCTGACCAGGGATCGAACCCACACCCCCTGCATTGGAAGGCTAAGTCTTAACCACTGGACCGCCAGGGAAGTCCCTCTTTTGGAAAACTTTTAAGCTCTGACCTTACTGGGCCAACGTTCCTGCCTGAAACAAGTGGCTGGAACTGAATGGCAGACGTCTCCTCTCGAGGGTCAGGGGCTGCCAGTTCCTCGGCTCCCAACATGCCCACCCACCTCATTTTGTGTTCACAGCCGAGTTCTCCACCCTACAGTGGTGGGTTTGGGGTCCGAAGGGTCTGGGTCAGAGTCCACTCCCATCAGGTTCTCTGTGTCCTCGGGCAAGTCACTTCCTCTCCTCGTCCTGCTGGAGAGGCAGAGAACTGGCAGCAGTACAGCTGGTTTTGGCCAAAGTGCATCCCTCGTGCTGGTTCCTCATCCTCGCTTTGCTGCAGATCCCTCACCTGAGACTGGGGGGATGATGATGACATACTATTAATAATGCGCACCATGACTATTAAAACGTGCTGCGAGCCTCGCACACAGCAGCCAGTGAATCCTCCAGTGAGGTCGGCAGTCTTATTATTCCCACTTCAAGGGGACGCTCAGGCTGCCCGAGCCGAGTCCACCTGGCCAGGAACCAGCAGAGCCAGGCCCCAGTCTGGGTCTCCCACTCCCAGCGTCTCCCTCTGCTTCCTGCAACCACGTGCATGCAGCACAGAGCAAGGCCCCTCTGAGCCACCGCCGCTGCCACGCATCCTGCCTTTGCTGAAAAACCTGGGACTGGCTCTTTGACCCTGGGGATCCCGATGTAAAATCTCTGGAATGCGGTTCCTCCTCTCTCGTCCATACTGAACTCTCCGGTGGCTGGGCCGTCCCCTTTCCCACACAGAGGGCCTGGAGGGCACTTGAACAGCGTGTCTGAGCAGAGGCCTGGGTTCCCAGCCTCTGGGGAACCCCAGGGACTGGCCGGCACGTTGGATGCTGCCCAGCTTCAAAGTGCTTCCCAGCCAGACGTGTCCAGCTGACCGTGTTCCCAGGGGACAGTGTCTTTCCCACGGCCACGCGGACCCCGGGAAACGGCCTTGGCCACCAGCCCGCCTCTGAGGTCCTCCCGATTGTGGCCTTTCCCTCCCCGGGAGGCAGTGGGTCTTTGGCGACGGCGGGCCTGCGGCTTGGTGAGATCTGGGTTTGGGTCCAACAGCAATTTTTTATTTATTTATTTTTGTGGTTCACGGGCCTCTCACTGCTGTGGCCTCTCCCGTTGTGGAGCACAGGCTCCGGACGCGCAGGCTCAGCGGCCATGGCTCATGGGCCCAGCCGCCCCGCGGCACGCGGGATCCTCCTGGACCGGGGCACGAACCCGCGTCCCCTGCCTCGGCAGGCGGACCCCCAACCACTGCACCACCAGGGAAGCCCCCAACAGCAATTTGACTTCAGGCAAATGCCTTCTCCTGTCTGAGGCTCCCCCTTCATCTGTACATTGGGGTTGACAGTGCCAGCCTCAGGGGTTTTCACCTGAGGGGCTTTCAACACACCTCTCTGCCAAACCAGCCTCCAACTACGTCTCTCTGGAGAAAGGCCCCTAAATCCACATACCCCCCCTCGTGTGACTGGTCGCCATGCTCTAGAGACCACGAAGTGATTGAGCTGGTCGGTTCTCTTCCGGTATAAAAGCCAGACCCCAGCCACCAGACATGACTATCCGGCCTCCTAGTAAAAGGACACAGGGCCCCGCTTCCGTGATGCTCTTCAGAGGAATATATGTTGCTTGAGGTGAAGCTCACGGGGACCAAGTGTATCATTTCTGGGTAGAGAACATGGAGAAGAAGAGGAGACTCCACCTCCAAAGCTGTCCTCACAGGAACGAGATTGAAAGAAATGAAAACAAATAACCTCCCGATCGTGACTGATGGTATATAAAAAGTTAGTACATGTAGCGAGGTCCTAAAATACAAAAACAAAAAGGACTAATAACTAGACAAACACATGACACAAATTTCAGATCCGTTTAAGACTTGGACCTGGAAGTCTCTAGACTGCCATGGAAAAGGCACCTTCACCTAGAAACACAGGACTTGGCCCTGATGACACTCAATGTTATTACCTTGAAGTACTCACGAGGCTGCCAAGCAAATAGTCTTCAAACCAAAGGCCACCAGCCATCGTGTTAATTTTACATTAGTGTGTTGAATAAAAGAATATTTACTGCTCAAAGAACAGCTTGCCCATCTCAAGTTAACAGATTAAAAAAAACATGAAAGTGTGGGCTTTTCTGGAAGGCCTTGTCTTTGTCGGCATGAAGCTCCTCTAATTTCGTTATAAAGTCCCTGTATTTTCCTTCCACCATGGGAAGCATCATTTGGGATTATGTTACCTATTGTCCCTAAGAAAATTCTGCTGATGGTAACAAGTATCTATCCCAGAAAGGTGACGGTAAATATTCCAGTCAGTGTCTTGTGGCCTGCCTGAGGCCGTTCCTGACATGGCCCCTGGGGAGCAGGAAAGGCTACCCACCACACCAGCCTCAAAAGATGTCCAGGTGATGGTTGGCTGTGGTCCCTTCCCCGGGGCATGTAGTGAAGGGGGCAGGGGGCCTCCCTGTAAAAGAGGGTCACGGATTGTGGGTCCAGCACTATGGGACCCCTCCAAAAAGAGGGTCAGGAACTACTCAGACCAAAAAGAAGAAATCCCACCAGCAGAAGGTTGAAATTATGGGGGCAATTTCTGAATGATGTTTAATATTGCTCTGGTAGGTCATTGTGAAGGTCAACTTGAGGCGTCCACCCAGTGAGCCCCAGTCCCCAGTTCTTCAATCCATCACTCATCAAAGTCGATAATCAGGTGACTCTAAGTAAGGGAGACTGTCCTAGATGGTCTGGTGGGCCTGGTCCAATCCGTGGAAGGGCCTTAACGGCAGGGCTGGGGCTCCCTGGTGAAGAGGAAATCCTGCCTTATCTTTTGAGCTCTGAAATTTTCATCTCATGGCTAATTTGAAGACCACCCAGGCCATGCCCCCATCTCTCAGCATGTCGGCCCCTCTGCCTGGACAGCTCCCAGCAGCTGGCGTGCCTCATGGCTGGGATGCTGTGGGCATTCCACCTGCTCAGGGAGGTTAAAGCGGCTCCTCCCCCACTGTCAGTCTCAGCCAGACCCCTGGTACATTTCCCACTCTGTGTGTGTTTGTATTTATTGGATGTTACCTTGTTGATGTATCTGCTACCTGTTTATTGTTTTTTCTCTCTCCCTCGCAGCATAGAAATCCCTTGGAGCCTGTCTATTTCTGCTCATCCGTAATTGTGGATGAGTGAATAAATGAATGCGCTGGAGTTTGGATGGGTGGGGCTGGGGACCAGGGCCAGCCCTCTCTCTTTCTGGCCCTGCTGCTCTCTGCGGAAGAGCTCCACCACAGCACGGCCTGCCCTCCAGCCCAGGGGCTGCAGCCAGGAATTCATATTCAGAGACATCTTGGAGGGAACACGTGGCAGGCTTGCTCCAGTGCCCGGCTGGACCCTGGGACGTCTTTGCCTGGGTTGCTGGGCACCTGCCCGCCGTCTAGCTCATGTGATCCCCATGGAAAATTTCTGATCTGCAGCAGGATGCCCATGGCTCTGTGACCACAAAATGTTACACCCACTGGTTCTGATGGGGACACTTTGTTTCTTGTTAAAACAGTGGCCTGGACATGGCAGGAGAGAGTCTGGCTCAGCCCTGGAAGCACTTCAATGCACTTGAACCCGGTTTCTGGCCAGGGTTCTGAGACTATGAATCAGGCTGGGAACACAGTGAGTTCAGAGCTGGCAGAGATTTCAGGGCCTGGAGTCAGCCCTTAGCTGGGCCCAGGCTGTGGGTCAGGGAGGCTTCGGAGAACTTCATCCGTCTTCAGTTTGCACCAAGACCGCTCATCCCATAATAATAAAAATGCTCCCGTGGAGCCTTACACGACTTTGCACACGTGATCTCATGCACCCCCAGGGGCCTGATGAGGGGGTACCCTTCCCATGGTACAGATGGGGAAACTGAGGCTCAGAGAAGTGACTGTCTTGGCCAAGGGCTGGCAAATGGGACGGGAGCCCAGAATCCTGATTCCGTGCAGGTGTGGAGGGATTTTGTGCGTTGCAGCCGTACAGGGTGCACCCCCCTCTGAGGACGGAAGGGGAGGAGGAGGCTTTCACTTCACATGTGTGGGCGACTCCAAGGGACCCCTCAGGGTCCTGCCTTTGGAGGGCTCAGGGCACTCAGGCCTGATGGGGCAAAAAGGCCTGGGTTGGCTACATCTGAGAAATCAGAGCTGGATGAGTCGTGGGCACCGGGACCCTGGGGACTGCATTAGGGAAAAAGGGCTGCTCTCCAGGACACTGGCCCCCGGGGTGTACCCAGGGCCAGATCCATCCCCCAGGAGTGTCAGTCCAGGCCTCTGCTGAGCCCTGCCCCTGCCCCGAGGGAGAGGCCCAGACAGTGCAGGGTGGTCCATCTCGCCTGGCCTCCCCATCCTGCCTCACCCCCCCGCCCAGGCCAGGCCTCCCCTACCACAGGCAGCCAGCTCACTGCAGACCTGTCAGGAAGCAGGTTCATATTAAACCAAAGAGCAAGTTTTGATTTTCGCCAGGGTTAGGCTTTATCGATTGCTGCATGAGACTGTGTTTGTGACTTACACTCACCACAGGGCTGTCTCTGCTGGAGGGTCCAGCAAAGTCACCGTCACTGCCTGAGTTCACATCCGGTCGGGACAAACCTCTGTCCCAGCGCACGGGTTTAAAGGGCCAGTGGGCAACACAGAGGTTGGCTCCACGATTAATCCTACGTGTCCGGTTCGTTCTGTCCACCCAGCTCCACTGACTGGGGTCGTCCTGAAGTGGGGGTGATGTGTTCACCCAGCACCTCCCCCAGTGCTTGGAGCATTGCAGGCCTTAAAACAGATTTATTGTGGAAATGAAGAAATGGGATTGTCCAACTGGTCTGCAGTTGCAGGTTACCTTGACCCGAATGGATGTCCTCGCTACTGATCCTCGTGGGACTAAGCCAATCCTGGAGCAGGGTCAGAGGTTAGGGGAGCGGCACCCCACCTCCGGCTGCTCTGGGGTGTGGTCCCCCTGACTCAGGGAGGTGGAATGCTTTGGGTGGTGGATGACGAGATGCATCCGGCCACAGGCAGTGGGATGGGAGGGCCAAAGTGGGGAACTTGGCTCCAAGGGGACCCTAGGAGGCGCCCTTTCTGTGTCGTTCGTAGCCTTCCCGCGGGCAGTCACCACTCCTCGTGCTGGTGTCCCCCCAGGAACCAGCCACTCGGAGAGCCAGGTTGTGAGTGGGGAGGGGAGACCCATCCCGGCAAAAGGAGAGCAGACCACTTTGTCTCAGGGCCAGAAATCAGGTAAGTGTGTAAAACACCCTGGACAAAGGAGGAGAGGCAAGATTGGGGCTCAAATCCTGGAGGGCTTGTGATTTTTTTCCAAGTGCAGAGGGGGGCACTCAGGGCTTGAGTGGGAGGGTGATAAAACACTGATTTTTTTTTTTTTTTTTCTAAAAGGCAGCTGTTTTAAGGAAGCCGCATCTCAGTTGGAGACACACCAGCCCTGCAAAGGCAGCCGCCAGTCTGTTCACACTCATGGGCCCGTCTAAGAACCGTCTTCGCACAAGGAGGCCATAGACCCACCCCTTCCCATCTGACTCGCCTGGGACCCCTCCTGGGAAAAGGATGCTGTTTCCCTTTGGGGGTGGCGTCTGGAAGGGGCCACGTGGCATGACCTCCCGTTGACCCATCTTCTGCCCAAGTCCATGGCGGTTGGGTCATCTGAATGGCCAAGTGATGAACTCATCGCCCACCTCCTGCAGGGCCACTGTCTGAGTGTGTCTGTGCTTAATCAAGGGACAAGCACGCTGTGTCCCGGGGCTGGGCCGCCAACATCCTTGATGAGTAACTGGGACAGTGAGGGGATGGGGAAGTGGCAACAATGCCACCATTGTTCTTTGGCCCCAGAGCCCCAGAGGGCCGGGGCCACACGGAGGCTGGGCTGCGCTGGGCTGGGCTGGCAGCTGCAGCTGCTAGCCAGACCCCCTGCAGCCTCGGTCATCTCAGCAGGAAGGCGAGGGGACAGGTCCTGCTGCCCCGGCGACGCCACCTCCACAGAGTCCCCAGAAGCTCAAGATAAGCAAACATGTCTTGTCTGCAAAGGGCAAAGATTGCTTTCTGCAGAAGGACCGGGCATTTATGCACAATAGAGGGTCTTTGGGTTCATTTGCGTGTTCATTCATTCATTCATTTCTTATTCCTTCAATATTCATCCAGCCCCTTCGAGTGTTTTACCTGAAAGATGAGGATGAGCAGTCAGTGCTTGATAGACATACATTTTCCCATGTCGGGCTGAGAGCTTCAGACTTCATTATCACGTTTAACCCTCACAGCATGCAGTGAGCTCTGTTAAATTCAGATGCCTGTCCCAGCCGGCTGGGTTGGGACCTTCCCCACTTCTCCGGGGCTGTGTGGCCTTCGGCTGATTCCTTCACCTCTATGACATACATTACAGTGGGCGATATTAACTACCTCATCCAGTTTTTATTCACAGATCTAGAGACAAAAGTATACCTATAGACGTATAATTTAATTAACAAATTTGATCCTATGTCTGGGTAAAGAAATGGAAACGTAGAGAATACACTTTCTCCTCCATGAGATATCGATGGGATAGTTACCAAAAAAGAGCTATAAATAACCATATAACCACAATAAATCCCCTTCACAGCAAATAATGCAGGCATATTTTGACACACTATTGAAAAAACCCGATTAAACACATGAAAAAAATAATACCCAAAAGAATATAAGTACTTATAATTCACCCACTTGGGAAACTGTTTGAGAGGATCTGTTTTTTCTAGAGCTGAACATACGCCTGTTCTCTGACCTGGCGTCTTTACCGCTAGGTGTACCTGCCCGGAAAAAGGCCTGCATATGTTCTCCCACGGCAGCCATGTGCTGGCGAGAGCCCGTGGTCTGTATCTCTTCCCAGCTCTACTTTTAGCTACATCACCACAGAAGCTTGAAGTCAGCCATGGTGGGAGGATTTACACCGTGGAAATTGGCAGACACGTGTCAGAGCTTTTTTTCTGAAGAGCCATTGTTCAACATTTGCCAGTATATCAGTGATCGAAAGTCATGGATTGAATATTCATGGCAGTGCTATTCATAACGGCTCCAAGCTGGAAGTATCCTGGGTGTTCATCCACAGTGAAGGATAAATTCATTATGGCTTTTTTTTTTCTGCATCAGAACTTTGCAGCAAGGAAAGTGAATGCCACCACATACAGCGACATGGATGAATCTCGCAGACACAAAATAATTTACGGTTTAGGGTTCCCTTTATGTAAAATTCAAAACCAGGCATAACTAATCTGTGGTGTGAAAGGCTATGACAATGGTTCTCCCTGGACGGGGGAGTGCAGGGCATGTCCAGAAGGGCGCACAAATGGAGTTTCTGAGGTGGTGGCAGTATTCTGTTCCTGTATCTGGTTACATGGGTGTGTTTACTTGGTAAAAACTCATTGAGCTGACGCTTGTGATTTGAAATATATTTGATTTATATGTATGTTAATCTTTAATAAAAAGTGTACTAAAAATACAAGATTTTCAAATAAAACACAACAAACCAAACTAAAAAATTATCTCCTCAATAACTCATAGGCCAAAGAGAAAATTATAAATGAGCTGGAAAATACTATTTGTCCTAGGTAATTAATCATGGACATGTGTAAACACTAATCAGGAGACTTTTTATTAGAGTGGCTCAAAGTAGTAAAAATAAAAATTGAGTATTATCCAAGTGTTTAACAAAGGAAATTGGGTAAACATATTATGGTGCAGTCATACGATGGAATATTATACAGTGGTTACAATTATATTGTACAGAAGATGTCTGATGACATGGAGAGTTTCCTGATGTGTTATTAAATGGTTATGATAGGTTTTTTTAAACATGCATTTTATACAAGGAAAAATAACTGGAAAAAATACATCAAAATATTAATAGTCGTTACCTCTGGATAATGGAAGTGCAGGTTACAAAATTATTTTTTTATTCTTTTTTACATTTTCCAAAGGCTTTGCTGTGAATATGTATCACTATTGTAATGCCCCCAAAGTTTATTTAAAACAAGATAGCTTTATTATTAAATTCTGGCAACTAGAATGTGCATTGTAGAGAATAAATCCCAGTCCCTACTTCTCGAGTGAATGAGTGATGGATTCCTAGGGTCAAATCTGAGTCCTGTGGGAGAAGACAGTGTGCGTGGACCACTTACCATGTGTGATGGATGGGGACGTTTTCACGGTGGATACGGGCAGACAGAGTCGTGTTATAATAACTGGAGAGAAGGAACTACGGAGAGGGCTTTTGTAGATGGAGAACGAGACTTCCCAGGGTTAGAAACAGCTTGACCAGAGTAGAGCAGAGAGATTTTTCCGAGTGTCATTTCTTTCTTTTTTTTTTTTTTTTTGGTTCGCGGGCCTCTCACCGCTGTGGCCTCTCCCGTTGCGGAGCACAGGCTCCGGACGCGCAGGCTCAGCGGCCACGGCTCACGGGCCCAGCCGCTCCGCGGCATGTGGGATCTTCCCGGACCAGGGCACGAACCCGTGTCCCCTGCATCGGCAGGCGGACTCTCAACCACTGTGCCTCCAAGGAAGCCCTTCGAGTGTCATTTCTGAGGTCAAGAGAGACTCTGCACCACTCTCTCAATCTTTTGAGGCTCATGGGAGTTACAAAATGGGGGCATAGTTCACCTGTTCACATTTAATAAATAATAACTTAGGTGCAGAAACAGAGGCAATGCCAGCTGTGAAAGAGTGTTGAGAGTTGACTCTTAGTCAACCACTGGTGGCCTGCCATTGGCCATCGTGGGCGTATTCACCGCGTGGAAACTGGCAAACACTACAAGCCAGCAGCACTTCCCCCCTTTTTTCTGGAGAGCTGGCTTACCAGCACATCCCTGCATATAATGGGCACTGTTCGCAAGATAATCCCAGCTCTCCCAAAGCCGGCTACTTCTTAGTGTGTGCTGGTCAGGGCACAGAGTTGAAAGTGTATTATGTATACTTTCTTCTCCCCGTCCTGCCAGGGTAGCTCTGCAGCTGTGCGTAAAGCTTCACGTGGCGATCTGGCTTCGGCCAAATGGCCATCTTGTGTGCAGCAGCTCCGGCCCACGGCCACCTGCACAGGTGGGGGGCCCCGCTCAAGCAGCCCCACTACCCAAAGCCTGCCATTTCTTCCCGCACCCAAACCTGTCCACCAGCTGCTCCCGGTGGAGAATCCGCTCTCCCTGAGACCTCCGTGGGCGTGCGGGGGCGGGCCCAAGCCCCTCTCCTCTTCTGGCTCGGGACGCCCTCCAGGGCACATGGCACCTCCCGTGCTGCGGGTGCCTGGCCCCCGCCAGCCTCTTGGGAAAGGTAAACGGCAGGAGAAGTTATATCCTCATTTTTCAAACAGTGGCTGCCTTCGAAGCTGCATCTCAATGAGGTTCACTTTCCATGGGGGGCAGGGGCTTTCTGAGAGAGGAGGACCCTCACCCCATCCTCCCTCCCCTTGCCTCCTCCCCTCACCGTTCTGGCTCCCTGCACCCGGGCCGGGTGACCGCTGGGCTGGGAAGAGCCTATTCCCTCCCCGGTGCGCCCCTGCCTGTGCCCTACACAGACTCTCACGGGCACAGGCGCTCTCATCACGAGAGCTTCGTCCACGGAAAGATCCCGGCAGATGGCTCCCTTAGCCTAGAACATTCTTCCCCCATCTCCCCTCTCGTCTACCACCTTGCTTTCACCTGTGCAGTTAGCTGTCACCCTTCTTTCAGGACAGGCATCCCTGAAGGACTCCCCTCTCCAGTCACGCTCCTTTTCATGCCTCACAGTTTGGATGATAATGTTCCAAACTATCTGCTGAGCACCTGCTCTGCACCAGGCTGACAGGAGACAGTACTTCCTTGATTTCCTTGGGCTCCTTCCCCAAGGCAGCTTACCTTCCTTCCAGCACCTTCTACGCCTCTCTCGGACTTAACGTAGAACTTGTGGCGTGGTGGGACCTCAGTATATATTGAGAGCCTACTAGGTTCTTTTGCTGTTAGTTCCTGAATATTTACTGACTGACAGCCACTGTCGACATTCCTGTGTCTGTTGAAAAGATGTGGGTTTGCCCCCAGCAGAGGATCTGCCATGGTTTTTTTCTTCCCACTACCTTCCTTCTTCAGCTCAGCTCAATTTTCGCAGAAAGTAAGATTTTCCAACTTGAACAGATGCTGTTTTCACCTTTGATCAAGGCTAAAGACTACAACTGAGATGCCTGACGACAGCAATCAACATTGTAATAAAACCACACCTAACTGACCTAGTACTTCAGGTGCACCAGGATTCCGTTATCCAGATAGAGCTTTTGAAAGTTTCAAAATGAGGAAGACCTGTTTCGCTCATGACACTTCTATGCTTGGCCCTCACTGACACACCCTCAAGGGCCGAGACCTCCAAGCTCTGACCCGCTTAGGAAATCGATGCCCTGGAACGCAAGCTTCTCAAGCGTTTCCAAATCTTTTAGTCATGAGACCCAAGCTCGTGGCAGGCAGGGTGACCAAAGATGCCTGACAGTTTATCTGGGAGGCATTGGGATGGAAATTACTTATCTTTCCATGGTAACCCTTATGATTGTTTCAGAAACTGGAGTTCTTTTCTCCAAGTAGGACGTTCAGGAGACAGAGGATGTACAGAGGGAGCTGGAGCTGGAAAACCAATGGTTTCCCAGAGAAGCCAACACCAGTCTCAGAGTGCAAAACATTCGTGAAAACCCACCGATGACACATGGTCAAAACCCATTTTCTGGGGCTTCCCTGGTGACGCAGTGGTTGAGAGTCCGCCTGCCGATGCAGGGGACACAGGTTCGTGCCCCGGTCTGGGAGGATCCCACGTGCCGCGGAGCGTCTGGGCCCGTGAGCCATGGCCGCTGCGCCTGCGCGTCCGGAGCCTGTGCTCCGCCACCGGAGAGGCCACAACAGGGAGAGGCCCACGTACCGCAAAAAAAAAAAAAAAACCATTTTCTGCAGACGGTCTTCCTGACTCTGGCGGGTCAGCTGAAGGCTTTTGTTTGCCTTCTGTAATAAATACGACGGCAGTGGGTTTCTGAGCGCAGAAACTGGAGGGGCTGGGAGGGACGGTCTCAAGGAACACAGCTCCAGAAAGTTTTCTGCCCAGATGGGCTTCCCGGGAGCAAAATGGACATCCTCCTTCTGGAGACCGACGGGTCCTCAGCTGAAGTCCGCCAAGCAGGCCCCCAACCCGCCCCAAGTCCCAGGCCCCAACTTTGTAAATAGCACCACCGCACTTATTTCCTTATTGTTGATTTATAATAAGCCACTTTTATTTCCTTTCCTCCGTCATTACCCCAGTAAGGGCCGTTAATATGACTGCGTGACAGACAGTTAAACATGCGGGCTTCTGATCACACTGCCTGGGTTGGAATCTGTGCTCTGCTGCTTCTAGCTGTGTGAAGGTAGGCATGTTGCTTAACCTCTCTGTTCTTTTAGTCCCTCATTTATAAAATGGTGACAGTGACGATAACAAATATCTAGGCTTAATTCAGGATTAAATGTGATAGTTTACGTAAGTCCAGTACAATATGGTGCTGGGATATGCAGAGTAATGTAAAATGTTGGCCTTTAATATTGTTGAAAATAGTTTAATTTCCCCACTTCCCTCTCTCCCCTTTGTCATTGCCTAGACTCAGCTGACATCCTGCTCCAGGCAGATCAGCGTGACAGATTCTAATGTGGCTGGCTCCCTGCTTCCTTTCCTGCCCCCCAAACCTCTTCTGCATGTTTCAGCCAGAGGGGACTTTAAAACATTACTTTAGTTTCCAAGACTGCCATACAAATGACTGCAAACTTGGTGGCGTGAAACAATAGAAACCTATCCTCTCATCTTTCTGGAGGCCAGAAGTCTGAAATCAAGGATTCAGCAGGGCTGTGCCTGAGGCTCTAGAGGAGGATCTGGCCCCAGAAATCCCCACGGTCTCCTGCCTGTGGGTCCCTGTGGGGTCATCTGCTCGTTTGCTTGATAAACAATGATCGATCCCCCGGCGGGGGGCTGGCACAGTGCGAGACCTGACTGTTAGGTCACGAGGAAAATGCAGTCAGAGCAGTGCCCAGGGGCCAGGCTAGGTTGGCCCTGTAGGTCAGGAGAGGGTACGGATTCTATTCTAATTGTGATGAAAAATCACTGAAGGTTTTGAGCAAGGAGCTAATGATTTGCTTTGTACTTTACAAAAGTCTCCCTGGCTTAGGGTTCCCAGATTTAGCAAACAAAAATGCAGGTTGCCCAGTTAAATTTTAGTTTAAAATAAACCACAAATAATTTTTTAGCATATGTCCCAAATATTGCAGGATGAAAATTATGCATTTATGGTGAAAATTATTCATTTTTGCCCTGAAATTTACATTCAACAGGGCGTCCTGTATTTTACGAAGCTGCTCTACCCTGGCTGCTGTGTGGAGAAGGGGTCAGAGAGGAATAAGGCTGCAGCCTGGGACACCGTGATGAGGCTGGGGCATCACCCAAGGGTGTGACGATGGTGGCTCTGATGAGGTGGTGGCAGTGCAGGTGGAGAGGAGTGGACAGACTTAAGATGTGTTTTGACAACAGCTCACATTTGTGGGTGCTTTACTTATCTCATTTAATCTTTACAATAACCCTCTAAGGTAGGTGCCCATATTATGCCAATGAGACAGATGAGAAAACAGGCCCAGAGGGTAACTTGCTAACTTATGGGAGAACCAGGATTCAAACCAGTCCCAAGCCTCTATTCTTAACTATGCTAAGATAGCACTTAAGGTGGATTGAATCTCACCAAATTGTAGCCCCCTAAACTTCCACCTCTGTTCAAAGACCTCAGCTGTGTGGAGGAGGGGTGTGGGGAGACCAGAGCAGTGGGATGGATTAGGAGGGGCCCCCTCACAGGGCGACAGAGGTGGGCCTAGAGCAGCGGCAGTGAGAATGGAGGTGTGGAGAGGGGGCATCTGTGTTCCAGAGACTTGGGGAGCAGACAGAAACGGCTCCCCATTTCTGTCTGCAGCAGGGCGCAGAGTTATTTTGGTCTGCCCACTATCTATTACCCTTTCTTTTGTTTAGAAACTCCCCAGTTTCCATCAGGAACCAGCCCTCCCTTGAATTCCATCCATGTGCTTGGGGGAGCCAGCCCCACCCCCAAGATCCAGAGGTGCCTTGTGACCAGGCTTGACCATCAGTGTTCGCTACTGCTCCAGCCACTGTGATTGGTTTGCATGACCCAATCCAACAGTCATGCCATGGGGTGAGCCCTGGCCTCTGTGGGATGCTTGGACAAGAGGCTGTCTTTCCGCTGGCGATGGTGAGCTAGTGTGTCATGGGCCCAGTGCTGCTGGAAACCGTCTCTCTTCCCGAGGACAGTGAGGCCAGAGGACGCCCCCAGTGCAGAGAAGTTAGGGGTGGGAGATACTGGGGACCCTGAGGACATTTGGCACCTGAAACCAGAGCAACCAAGGACCTTTCCGGTACAGGAGCCACTAAACTCCCCTTTTCTTGTCTTGATCAAACTTTAGTTGTGTGTCTGCCACTTGACCCTGGAACGTCCAGGCTAATCGACAATGTCTCTGGGTTGCATTTCACCGCCACCATGGACAAGAATGTTCTGGAAAGAGCACTCTTGGGTCTTTAGAACAACAGAGATCCATTGTCCCCATTCTAGAAGCCTTTGAGTCCTCACTGAATTTTATAAATGAGGAAATGGAGGCCCCAAGCTGGGAAGCCTCCTGAGAGCATCACTTAGCTAGTTAGGGCCATAACCAGAGTGGGGTACACTTTTGACAAATAGTTGGATTCTCCGTGATGTCTGCCGCATAGCGCGCACCCAGCACATAGCTAGTGACTATATTGTGCAGGGAAAACCCTCCAAGAAAGCAGTGTTTCCAGCTGCCAGCTTCTGACCCGCTAGGAAGCTGGTGTTTTGGAGTCTTTCCTGAAGCAATAGGCATGTTAAAACCAGAGTTTACAGCTATCTTTATTTAGATGACTCAAGGTGTAATTATGAACAAAATTAAATTCAAACCAAGGTGTGATCGATGGAAATAGACACGTAACAGAAAGCTCAAAATTAGAGAAGGGTGCTTTAAAAGAAGAGACCTCGTGGTCTCCAACGTCCAAGTGATGGTGAGAATCTGGCATTTCCCACGAAGACGGGCACTTCTCAACGTCCACTGCCAAATTCTCCCCAAACATGGGCAAAGGCTCCTGGTAGAGCTAACAGGAGAGCCCTCCTCTGAACCTCTCCTTTTGAGGCCACCAAACCAGAAGCCAGATGGACCTTTCCTGGTCAGGTGGGTCCCAGGTGCATCTCTCCAGGACCCCAGGAGCTCAGCAGTTCTGCTCAGAGCACCACTGCAGCCATGGGCTCACCCTGGGCCAGAAAACCGTGTTGTCCTATGGGTCCCTGAATCAGAGCATCTCGCCTCCCCTCTTGCTGCTTTTTTACCTGTGAAACCCGGGGGAATGTTGGGAGGGAATTCATCATCTGCTGGTTTGGTCCCTCCCTCCCTTGGAGCAGATAAAGCCAGGTTACCTGGCCACCCAGTCTCAGAACCAGGTCACGTTCAAATAAACAACTGGCTGAGGGTCAGAAATAATTGAAAAGCAATTCAGTCTTTGATGAAATCTCTCAAAAACACTCCAGGAGCTTCCATTCTCAATGCACACTGAAGCTTTCTAACACCCTCTATCCAGCGGTTCTCAGCCCAGGCGCCCAGCCCAACCAGACAGTGAGGTCAGAGAGCCCGGGACAGGCAGGCCCAGTGTCTGTTAAAACTCCCCCGGGATCCCAACGCACAGCCAAGTGTGAGAATCTCCCCTAATGTGCTCCAAGCCCACCCTGCTTTTCTCTGTCCCCCCGCCCCACCACGTTCCCTCCACACTCATTAATCCTGTTTGAGAAACAAGAACCGTGAAAGAGCTGGCAAAGCCTGAGTTCTTCCTGATGGGGAGAAGGGAAGAACAGGAGTTGCAGATTTGCCTGTTGATTTGGGGGCACACACACCGATCTGCCAGCATTCGTTAATGCTCACGATATGCCAGGCACAGTGTGAGGCCCAGGAGAGCAAAGGTATTGCAGTAAAAGGGATGAGAAAGGGCTGTGGTTTGAGGGAAGCAAGTAAAAGGCAATTACAATAAAGGTCGTTACAGACCATACACATGATGGCCAATGCCACGTATCAGCTGCCTGCCGGATTCCGTTCCAAGTCAGTAACGTGGATTAACCTGTTTAACCCACACAACAAACCTGTGGTGTAGGTACTGATGTGAACTCCCACGTTACAGGCGACAAACCAAAAACCAGAGAGGTTACGCATCTGCTCAAGGGTGCACAGCAGGTAGGTGGCAGAGCTGGGATTCCAATCAGGAATGTCTGAGTTCCAGAGCCTGGCTCTTAATCCATGGTACTATCCTCACAGAAGGCTGTGTGGTGGCAGAGTTGGGATTTAAGCCAGCCTGGCAGAGCATGCTAGGGCACCAGGGAAAACTTCCTGGAGGAGGCAATGCCTGAGCTGGGTCTTGAAGGACCAAATGTTCCAACAGGGTTCCTCTAGCATCTAATCTGCACCTGGATAAGGCAGGACATGGGAGTGGGGGGAAGCGGAAGGAAAGTGGGCATGATAGCCACAGGGACATTCCTTGGCTGTGACTTGAACAGGGAAAGGAACACAAAAAACTAGATTAACAACAACGGCAATAAACCCAGGAAATTTACTGACATGTGCAACTTTGAACAGTTTTGCAGCCTTCAGGCACAGTTGTATCCAGGGGCTCATTTGCCTTGACTCTCCTCTTGCCATCTCTTGGCTGTGCTTATTTCTAGTTGGCTTCATTCTTGGGCAAGCTGGGTTCCAAATGACAGCAGGGATGGCCTCCAGCAGTTCTGGGCTTCCATTACTTTCATAGCTAGCAAGTCAGAGAAATTTCACCATCTTCCTATAGAATCCATTTCATTTCCCCCAAAGGACTCTGATTGGCTCTGCTGTGGCCACGTGATGGCCCCCCGACCCAGCGCCTGTTAGGAACCGGGCCACACAGCAGCAGGTGAACAAGCGAAGCTTCATCTGCCGCTCCCTGTCGCTCCCCATTGCTCGCATTACCACCTGAACCATCGCTCGCATTATCACCTGAACCATCTCCTTCCCTGGTCTGTGGAAAAATTGTCTTCCACAAAACCGGTCCCTGGTGCCAAAAAGGGTGGGGACCACTGCCCTGACCTATCCTGACGTTCCAGGTCATGGACTACTCTGCTTGGTCAGCTTGGGTGCCATGCTCAACCTCACGGTGAGGGAGGCGTTAAGGCAAAGAGGGTCCCCAGAGGAAGATGGATCTGCTGGGGGGTAGTGGGTCCCTCCTTCAGGCAGGCCCTCTCCTCATGCCTGTCCAGCCAAGGCCAGCCTCAGAGGCCAGGAGGATGAGGAAAATGCACAAAGAAGGACAAAGACAAACCACAGGTTTATATACGGTTAAAAAACAAACCCAAACCCAAACAGAACCCCAAGTGGCCCCAGAAAATCACTGGAACTGTTGGAGAAAGGAAAAGAGGAGATGGGACCCTTGAAAATGAAATGGAATTAATTGGCTGTGAAACTGAGCACCAAGAAATTAAAAATCATTTAATATGAAGCTCACAGACTTTTGTCTGGCTTTCTATTTAGCATTTGGGGAAGCTTGGATACACAGACATGCCCCACATGGAGGGTGTGGAGGAAGGGAGAGAGAAGAAGCCTTGCTTTGGGGTCAGGGGCCTGGGAGCTCAGCTATGGGGAAGGGTCAGAGTCCTGGGAGGTGGGGCTGCTCCTGTCTCCATGGAGACAGACCTGCCAACTTCCCAGAGTTCTGCCGGGAGGGTAGGAAGATCCTGCTTAGGCAAGGTCCAGGTCAGCAGCCCCCGAGTTAGAATCCAGGGCTCCTGGCTGCTCGAATGGCCTGAGGAAAGCATGTTTCCTGAACTGCAGCTTCCTCAGTTTGTAAATGAAGTGGCTGATGGAAGACCTAGGTGGCCAGTGTTGGGCACACCCGTCATTAGTAGGAGAGATGATTTCCAGCAGTACAGAAGCAATTTTTAAAACTTTAATAATGATGCATTCATCTTTATAGTCACCTTCTATTTTTGTTTTTCCATCCGCAGTCGTGACATAGGGTTTTACTTTAAAATGAATTTGCTTTTGTGAAAAGGGTGCATTGTTTAAAGAATAATTCTAAGTAAATTATGGCACCAGTAGGCAAAGTCATGAAGGCGTTTCCCCACGCGATCAATGTCTGGGAAATGCCAGCTGGGCGCACTGGGATTTCAGGTACAGGTTCTTATTTTATTTGTACATCAGCTGTGAGTGGGTGTGTTCAAGGTGCCCAGGAGACCAGCTATAACACCCAGAGGAAGCCCTGAACTTCCCAGGCTTGCTTTCCCAGTGATTCTCCTGGGCACCTCCTAAAATAATAGCTGCAATCCCCGATACCATGCCGTTTTGAATCCTGCTTTTTTGAAACAATATTTGCTCACAGTCACCACATGCTGGCAGACCGTCTCCTCTACCGTGATTGTCAGCTTCTGCTTCCAAGTCCCTCTTCGGAAGGTCCTATAATGTGCTTATTAACTGGTTCCTTTTTGGAAGGAGTGCCCCCATTTTTCATGATTGTAAACAGCAGTGCTTTGAGCTTTCCTGCAGCCGGACCGTGGCTCTGATGATTCCTGAGGATGCTTTCCTTGGAAGGGACATGGCTGGACACCCCTGATCAAGATGGAGAGGAGCCGTTGGCCGTGCCAGCTATAGCCCTGAGCAGGAGGCCATTCAGCTGCAGTCCTGTCTAGACAGTGAGCGTGCCAGCCACTCACTACCAGGCCTGAGCCAGCTGTGTGTGTGTGTGCGCGCGCGCACGCGCGTGTTTGCTAATTACTCTGGAATGTCTGTTCTGGCTGCCACCGTGGAAATGTAGGTCACCCCAGTGAGGCAGGCGGTCGTGAGAAGAGGGGTCAGGCCAGCCAGCCGTGCACACACCGTTTCGAGGTCATGGCAGTCTGGGAGCCAGCCCGATGGGGCCAAGCACATGAGAAGCAGACAGGCTGGGCTCTTTCTGCATCTATTTCTCCTCGTACATTTCATAGTATTGCTCACATTGTCAACCTCCAGCGTGTGGCTTTCCCATCACAGAGGCAAGGACAAGTGTCCCATTATACATCTCAAATTAGATCTTTCACGCAGAAGTCTTTTATTGAGCTGGGACATCCTATCAGGCAATTTTCCCTGCACGGTCAATGTTGGTTACAAAGAGTTAAACCTGTATCCTGGTAAACAAAGACCGCTCCAGGGGAAGCAGCCGAAAAGCCAGATCTTCTCAATGGGATGGTTCGCAGGCCCAGGTGTGAAGCATCTTTTATCAGCACACACCTTCAGCCTCCTCGCCCCAGGTTAGAAAAGAAAATAATCTCATCTAACAGACTTTTCCATCTGTGGACCCATACACTGCTGTGTGGGTGCTTTGTTTGTGCACCTGACAGTAATAATTGTTCAAACATTTATAAACTGTGAGGTGATGAGGAAAAGGTTCTAAGGAACGAAAAGAAATACAAGGAAATGATGCTTTAGCCCACTCTCTCCTGGAAGCTGGGGGCAGGATGCATCCCTCCCCCCAACATTTTATTATAAAAAATTCCAAAATACAGGAACATTGGAGGAATTACACAGTGGACACCCAGATACTCACCACTTAGATTTTACCATGAAAAGTTCGGCATGCTGGCTTTGTCACACGTCCACCTGTGACAGCCTGCATTTGAAAATGTCTCAGACTTATTGTCTGCAGGTAGCTTTCCCTCCACAGAGAAGGGGTTTCCAGCCACATGGGGGTTTGGCCATGACTTTTCAAGGATATTTTTATATATAATATAATGTTGGAGAAGGAGTGGACTGAGAAATGTCAACAACCGCTCTTTTCTTAACTCCCAGGCACAGTGGCGCTTTCTGCCTTAAATAGTAGCAGTAACAATACTGGTCCTCGAGGGCTGCGTGAACTTGGACAAGTTATCTCACCTCAGTTCCTCTGTGTGTGAAAAGGCAGTGATCATACCTTCTGACAAAAGCTGATGTGAGGTTCTGAGACACCACAGAGGGTGTACAGATAGCATCTCGCACATAGCAGGTGCTCAATAAAAGGTCATTCTCTTTCTTAACGTCTGCTGAGCTTACAGGCTGTGCTGTGTGATTTGCATGTGAGGGGGTTGGTCCTGGGGCTTCTGTGACCCATAATCAGAAGTTATGTCCAGCTCTTTGGGACAGTGTGACAGAAGGGCCCCCTTGCTACCCCCCACCCCAAAGGGTACCTCGTAATCTGTGCTTGCTCAGGGAGAAGCGTGACCACCTTGGCAATCTGACCACCATTTAACAGTGAATCATACATGCTTTTCGTTTATTTCTTTTGTATTTCTCTCTGTTTCTGCCCTCAAGGAGCTGAAAGTCTGCAGAGGAGAGGTTTTACCCTTTTCTTACGGGACCAGAAGGACCCAGCAAAGGGCTCGGTGTAACTCAGTACTCCTCAATGCACCCCATGCTAATTCAACCTAACCCAACCTAACCCAACCCAGCCCAACTCAAACCAACTTAACCCGACTCAACTCAACCCAGGTCAATATAACCTAGCTCAAACCAGCTCAATCCAACCCCAGCCAGCCCAAACTAGGTCAACTCAGATCAACCCAACCCAACTCAACCCAACCCAGCTTAACTCAGCTCAATCTAACCCAACCCAGCCCAGCACAACTGAGCTCAAGCCAACACAGTTCAACGTAAACCAGCTCAAGCCAACCCAGCCCAACTCAAACCAACCCAACCCAGCTCAACATGATCCAGCTCAAAGGCAATAGTTGCTCAACAGAAAGCACACAGAATTTGGAACCAGATAGACCTGAGGTGAAATCTCAGCTTTTTTACTTAGAAGCTGTGTGACCTTGAGCAAGTCACTTCGCCTCTGAATCTGTTTCCTCATCTTTAAAATGGAGTTAAAATCCTACATTTGTCAGTATAAAAAATGTTTTTTCTACTTGCAACCTTTCATACCATGTGCAAAAAGTAAATCAAAATGGATACTAGATCTAAATGTCAGAGCTAAAACTACACAAATCTTAGAAGAAAAGTGCGTAGATATTCACACTAGTGTGTGAATAGGTGTAGAAAGTGTGTAAAGTGTGTAGAATAGGTGTAGCTATTCATGACCTTGGACTAGGCAATGGCTTCTTACATATGGCACCAAAAGCACAAACGACAAAAGAAAAACTAAAAAGAAAATTCATTTTCTGTCCAGCACGTGCCTCCCTGTGTGACACCATCAAGTCTGTCTCAGGCCACTGAATGGAGTAAATCTCAGCAACGTGCCCAGTTCCTCCCCTGACCCTCCCCTACAGCAGACAGGTGGGAAGGCCTCAGGAAGGGCAGGAAAGGCACTACCAGCCCTGTCCTCCTGTTTGGCACTTGTCTAAGAAGGTTTGGGGTAATAGTTAATATTTTTCAGAAATTTCTCCTGATAAAATTGAGTGATTTCTTATGCACTAGCTAAACTTTTGACTATATATATGGTCCCTTCAAAGCGTTGTCGTGAAGACAGACATTAATGCATGGCACACTAATATGTAGAAATTACTGCCACTGCCACTGCTCCTACGACCACGGTCATGATACTAGTGTAGAAGTCCTCCTGACCCGTCTCCGCATCACCAAGGCACTGGACTGAACAGTGCTCCCCACTGCCCCTGCAAACATTCTCTGGATGCCCCCAGCACTCTGAATGCTTGAGAGTGGTCAGCTACACACCACGGAGCCCTCCCGCCTCTGCCCCCATCTAATAAGTCATCCGGTCATCCAGTGTCAGATGGATGTGTTCCCAAACCTGTCCACACCAGTTACACTTATGATTTTAATTTCAAAATTCAATTGAACTAATACACAAGGTGAAAAGCTATGATTATGAAAAGAAAGAGAAGAGTTGGTTTTATGAAAAATAAGCCATACGCTTTGGAATGACTTGAGGGATACAAATTGCCTCCAAAACCGCTGAAGAATTAGGTGTGGGAGAGATTACAAAATACACGAATAACGAAGGACCCTACTTTCGGAATCTTTGCAAGCGTCCTTCAAAGCATTACTTCACTTTAAAGGATTGGAAACTAGCAATTCTAATAATGTAAAGATGGGTATGGTTTATGGAGGAAGATGAAAATGGAACTCCAATCAGCAAAACTAAAGATGCCTTGAGGTACGCCAAAAGATTGGTAAATGGATGTCCCATTGGGTGATTAAACCGCCAGCTCTAACCGCCTCAGGACTTTACAGAACGTGACTGCCATGGAGAAAGCTACGTGCCTGGGGTCTCTGAGCTTGGCTCTGCAGTGGGCTTCAGGCAACTGTATGAGCCGAACGGGACCAGGTCCCGCAGTGGAAAGAACACAGTCTGGCCTAGAGGCAGATGGTTCAAGGGTCCCTCTACCACTCGCTGGGCTCCCCGGGGCTGTGATATCTTCCTTCACGGGGTGTGACGGTCAAGGGAGGCCTAAGGAGAGTCTGTAGCCAGGTTCTGGCCCAGAGGACGGCCCGGCCGAGCGCTTGCCCCTCCCCCCCGGGCGTCCACCGCCCAGGCCTCCCGCGTGTGCCTGACTTTCTCATCTGCCAGCCCTGGGTCGAGGAGTCTCGGCTCTCAGCTGCAGGGTATTCCTGGGTGCCGTGTCTGTGAAATGGGCAGAGGTCTCTGAAACACACAGTCCTTCAGGCTCTGAAAACGCACTTGCCACATTCGTGTCCCTCGGGGACCCTGACGCTTCGGTCAACTGGGACTCGGCAGAGAGCAGATTGAGAAGAGAAGAGAGGAAGTTCCGGTGAAAGAGGGACAAGGCACTGTCTCCTGGCTGTGTGGAGGGTTAAAGAAACACTGCCGGGCTTCCCTGGTGGCGCAGCGGTTGAGAGTCCGCCTGCCGATGCGGGGGACGCGGTTTCGCGCCCCGGTCCGGGAAGATCCCACGTGCCGCGGAGCGGCCAGGCCCGTGAGCCGTGGCCGCCGAGCCTGCGCGTCCGGAGCCTGTGCTCCGCCACGGGAGAGGCCACGGCAGTGAGAGGCCCGCGTACCGCAAAAAAAAAAAACAACAACAACACTGCCTCCTGGATTAGTTAACAAGGGCAGCCTCGTTACCTGCCGTCTGACCTCCAATGGGCAGACACTCCGGGTGGCAGTGTGGTCCAGCTTCACGAACGATGACGTGCGTGGATTACTGGAGAGACAGCCGTTTTCTTCAAGACCCGGCTTCAAACCGAAAAAGCACTTGCATCCGCGTCTGCGTTGCTCCTGGTGGATAAACAGTGAGAGGAGAGCTCTGGGCCCTGGTGAGGGCCGCTTTGGGAAGCGTGAGAGAAAAGTCTCCCCACGGTGGGCCTGCGACAGTTCCACCTCGGGGAGGGGCGGGGGTGCGGCGGGGCGGGCCGTGCGGCCAGACTTCAGGGAGGGATCCTGAGAGAACTTTCCAAGCGGTGGGGTCTCCTGGTAAAGGTCATTGGCTTACGAGTCAGGCAGACCTGGGCCACAGACACGAACCAGTCCAGCACTCGGCTTTACCGGTCCACACCTCGCTCTCCCGTTGTGCAAGGTTGGCCCTGGGGACCAACCCACAGGTGGATGCTTCCTCCAAGAAACTAACACGGGGAGGTGGGTCACCTCTTCCCCATCTTGGGTCGTTTCATTGGTTTGCTTGTTGACTAAAGAGGATTTTTTTTTTTTTTTTTCTTTTAGGCTTTGGGAGTTAGATTTCTTCAATTAGACACTTTAATGTGAGTGCTCAGAATTTGGGTCCCTTCAGTTAATTGGACCACATTCTGCTCATTTATCTCCTAAGGTTCCCATCCCTTCTCCCACCTCCCACCCATGGCCTCTCTGTTCCCCACTTAATCCCTAGGTAGAGTACAGGATGCCCCATTAGACTGGAATTTCAAAAAAAATTTAGTGTAAGTACGTCCCATGCGATATCTGGCACATACTTCGACTAAAAAAGATTATTCTTTGTTTATCTGAAATTTGATTTTTTCTGGGTAGAAATTTTTATTTTCATTTGCTCAACCTGACCATGGGTGGCAGGGGGAGGCCCCAGGGCACCCTAGCTGGGACTTGGTCCTGTTAATGACTATGCTGTGAACTGTTTATCGGGCAGCCCCTCTGTGCTGGGCACTGGGCTGGGCCCTTGACGTCCATCTTCCTGTCTTTAATCCTCACAACCACTTTGCAGATGTGGAAGCAGAGGGCATAGAGCCGGGGGGAGACCTGCCCATTAGACGCAGGTCACTGAAGCCCATGCCCTTAACTGCTCACCCCTGCCCCTCTAGAACTGAGACACAGGGCCCCGACCCCCGCCCACCCTCCATCAGCAGCTGGTCCTGGACCACTTCCTCCCGCTTCCTGGACCTGATTTAGATTCCTGCTATTTTCAATCCAGTGCCTGTGCCACATGTAAAGTCTTTATTTTCCCATCTAAATTAGCTCCTGGGGAGACCCAGCTTTTATATGCCTTGATTTGGCTCGTGAAATGAGACACGTAGCCCTAAAGATCCCCCTCTCGTTCTCCAGCGAGGCTGGCGGAGTCTCTCTGCTCTTGGCTATGGCCCCTACCTTGTTCTCCACGAAATGTTATTTCCAGTAGACTGAGCGACGTAGCACCCATCATATGGTACAAATCAGGCAGGATCCTCTGACCGGCCTTCCCTCGTCCCACTGTGTTTCGTGGGCCACGACTCACAGTGATGCTCTCAGGCACACAGTCTGGCGTTGCCTCGAGAACACACAACTCAGCCTGACTGGAAAGGTTGGCTCTTACTCCGTTCCTTCTTTTATGTGGTTGGCTTTGTGGGAATGGGTGGGTTTACCAGCTGGAGTCACGCTCCAGAACGAGGCTTTTGGAGCCGGAACTTTAGACACAAGTTAGAATGTTCTGTGTTTGCCCTGGTTCTCTGAAGTCCGGCCCTGGTTTGAAAAGATAAGTCATTATGAGGCGAGCTGGAAGGTTGCCGACATCATTGGATAAAGCCAATGACACCATCTTGCAGATACTTGGGGCACTGGCCCTGGGAGAGGTAGTTAATCCAACAAGGTTCATGGCCACCAAAGGTTTCCTCATTTACTCATTTAATGAATATTTCGTGAGCACTTATTTTGTGCCTCGTGTGTTAGCACCAGGGATACAGTGAGATAATTAGGAAGTGTTCGCTGTGTTAAGGGTTCCGTCATCTACGGAGGTTGGGCGGTGGGTGGGTGGGGTGGGGTCAGAAATATAAACCAACAAGCAAACCCACGAGACAGCGGCCACCATGCAGAGCCCCCTGAGGACCTGCAAGGGAGCTCCCACACTCTTGTGTCTCCAGGCAGTGAACCAGGATTGATCCAAGTCCATCATAGCCACCGCATCCCCCTTTGCCAGGCTCTTATTTCCTGCCTCTGTTGCATCTGGGGTGGCCCCACAGCTCTACAAATGAGACAGGTTGAAATCTGGCAGGGAGTTGCTGAGAAACATTTTGCTCTCCTGATAAAAACGCCGTATTCACTGGCTTCCTCTTCTGCTTTCTTCTTGTCTTGAAAATGTTGGTGTGATGCTTTGTGCTCCAGCAGCCATCTTGACACCATGAGGCCACCAACCTGAGAACAAAAAGCCTAGGTGCCTGGAATGTCAGAGGGGAGGGCAAGGACAACCTCGGTCCCTGAGAGAGTCACTGAGACAGGGTGTCCCCCAAGCAGCGCCCCCTCCTCACTCCTTGACATGCAAGAAAAAGAAACTCCTGTTTGTTTAAGCCACCGTTAGCTGGCATTTGTGTTACTTGCCGCCTAAAGCATTTCTAATAGATGCAGAATTCAGCGACTAGATCTGGAGGGTTCTGGAAAATCTAGACAGAAGAGGTTTAAAGATGCACAAAGTCCCTTGTCCTCAAAGATTTGCAGTTGGTCAGGGACATGTAGCATGGAACCATGGTGGCTCCTTTGTCCCATCAGATGGAGGGGCCACTCCTTGCCTGCCGGGGGCCGAGGTGTGAGGGCTGAGCTTAAGAGCTCTTGCCCCAGGAACAGGGGAAGTGAAATCAGACTGCTTGGTCCTGCTTGGTTTCCCTGAGACTCCTGTGGAACCCCCTTCTCTGTCATTTTCAATCCAGTTGAGCTGTGAAAACACAGAACATATAGACAGCACTGCTCAAGCCCCGGTGCGCTGACATCACCTAGGCATCTTCTCCAAATGCAGACTCAGACCCAGCAGGTCCAGAGCCTGCATATCCAGCTCCCATGTGGTGCCAATGCTTCTGGCCAGGGGACCACACTTTAAGTAAGGGGCATGTAGAGGGTGGCCAGCTGCATCTAACACTGTCCCACTGGTGGCCAGGTCTGCTCTCCTACCCATGGAATCAGCCAAGTGGGTGTTCTGTGCCTCAACTCATTTGGCTAAAACTTAGCTCACATCCCAGCGTTTGTTAATTATGCCCTTCTGCAGTCTGGTAGGACCTCTCACTGATGGACTCTAAATCAGTTTCCTGGGGTTTGGATAGACCTAGAGTGACCACCTGTCCTGGTTTGCCCAGGACAGAGGGGCTTCGTGGGACGTGGGACTTTCAGTCCTGGCAAACTGGGACCAGTTGTTGGCCCTTTATAGACTGAAGCCTGAGTGATTAAACCCAGGAAGACAACTCAGAAGAAGCCTTGGCACCAAACCGAGGAAATACCGAAAGGGTGTCATGCAGGGGCTAGTGCAAGCAGGTGAATGAGGGAATTGTTACAGCACTCCAATCAGTAAAGTGTGACAACCCTCTTCTTTGGAGTTTCCTCCAGACGTGCTAGACCGGGGTCTGGAGGCTTGAATAGCTGGGGAACAAAAAAATCGAGGGCCAACCCCCCTGGGGCTTGCTGCTGCCCTGTGGGCTGGCAGGGGCAGCCCTGTCACAGCTCTGCGCAGAGGCCCGAGGACTGGCTTTGGGACAGAATGAGGTCGCGGGGCCTCCATGCCTCCTGGGGTTGCAGGGGACTCCCTGCCTTCCACAGCCCTGGGCGGTTAACAACTCAGCTCCTTAACAGAAAAAAAATTTGCTCTCATTCCCAGCTGAATGCCCTTAATTTGTCTCATTTGTGCCTAAAGCACAGGGTGTCGGGCAAAGCAATGTTAAACAAAAAGGCTTTTACCTTACGTGTGGCCTTTGGCAATCCCCTGAAAGTGTGATTTTTTTCCAGAACCAGATGGGGGTAGGGGCCGGAGATGGAGGCTAACCCAGAGATGAAGGGCTGGGTTCTGCCTGCAGGCTGCTTTTATTTGGGGGCTCTTGTGTTTTTAAGAAGTGGCCAGTACTTAAAAATTGGAAGATCTTAAATAAATATCGATGTTTCTAATAGCTCTTGAAAAATTTAGCAGCACCGAATCCACATTCAGACATGTGGACAGTGAGCTGGGGCCGAGGACGGGCAGCCCCTCCGGCGCCCTGGGGGCGGGGTGTATGGGGATGGGGTGTGGTCTCCCCCAGCTAACCTGGCTCCTGCAGCACTGAGTTGGAGGTTTCTCAGAATCATTTCTTGTGTTATTTTACTAAGTGGGCAAAATATTCTTAGTATTTTCACCAACCCTTGTTATCAGTATTGGATTTACTTTCACCAGTAATTTCTGACTCAACGCCCCTCCCGACAGAGGAATTTCCACACTTTTGGGATCTTGGGCCAGAAATGGAAAGGAAGCAGAAAGCAGGTGAGGCTTAACCCCAGCTAAGGAGCTGCGTTTGAGCATTGTGGGGTAGAATTGCAAAACTCTGTATTCATTGTGAAAATAGGTGTGAATTTTTCATAGCAACATTTGCAAAGAATGTAAGGAGTACCCATTAAGGGAGCGATGAACCCACATGTCTTTCAGGACATCCCAAGAAACTGCCCAGAAAATATTCCCCACCGGCTGTTGTGATATCTTTCCTGAGTGTACCTTGAACAGGAAATGTTCATTCAGATCTCGATGGGGTGGATGTCCACATGAATAAATGTGAAGACCCTGTTCTTGGTAGGCAAAACTGAGGTAACTGAAGGATCGAGCTCATCTCATTACTTGATTTATGATTTTTACTGTAGAAGCAAGTCTAATGACATGGAAAAAGGTTAAGATAAGATACATAAAAAGTAGCAAAACTATATATAATGCACGATACCACAACAAATTAGGTGTATATTTAAATGTGTGCACAAAAAGAAAGATGAAAAGTTACAAGTCAAAATGATCATTTTTATTAATGGATAGGAGAGTTGGATTTTGTTTTCTTTTTGTTCTTATTTTTAAAGGGATCTGGGCAGTCAGTTCTGTTTCCCAGGTCAAGTTTCCTTCAAGCTGCTCCATTGAAATCAGCAAATGTTTACCAAGGATCCAGGCTGAGCACTGAGTGAGTGCCAGTGATGGTCAGATAACAGCTATTATAATGATGGTGTACTAATTAGGACTGTGTTAGGCTGCATGTAACAGAAACCCAATGGCAGCTTAACAAAATAGGGCTTGGGCTTCCCTGGTGGCGCAGTGGTTGAGAGTCCGCCTGCCGATGCAGGGGACGCGGGTTCGTGCCCCGGTCCGGGAAGATCCCACATGCCGCGGAGCGGCTGGGCCCGTGGGCCATGGCCGCTGAGCCTGCGCGTCCGGAGCCTGTGCTCCGCAATGGGGGAGGCCACAACAGTGAGAGGCCCGAGTACAGCAAAAAAAAAAAAAAAAAAAAAAAAAAAAATAGGGCTTTATCCAGCCCCCCATCCCCCCACCCCACCAACATCTCATATAACACGAAGTCCAGAAATACAGACAATGACCCCATAAGGCTATAGGAGCCCAGCGTCCCTCTTTCTCTCCACTCACCCATCCTTACATTGTGCCTTACATCCTTGCAAGAGCAAAATGGCTGCTTCACCTCCAGACATTGTCTCCCTGGTTCAGGAATGAAGAAAAGAGAGTAGAAAGGGGGAAAATACTAAAAATTCCTCTATTTTTTAATTTAAGGAGGCAAACCCTGACAAAGGATTGCTTCTGACGTCTCACTGTCCGGAACACATTGTATCAGTCATCTGGGGATCATTATTATTATTTTACATTCCATAAAAAGAAACTGAGGCTCAGAAAAGTGGAGTCATTTGCCTGAGGCCACCCAGAGTGCCAAGTAGAGCCTAACATCATACTGTCTGGGTCCAGGGTATGTGCACCTAATCACCAGGATGTACCAAGAAAAACAGGCATTTGGGTGTCAGGAGACATATGCAGAGAGACAGTCATTTCTTCTTGAACCCAGACCTGTGGGCATGACCTCTTGGGTTCTTTAAGACCAGAGCTTCATGAATAGAACGTGCATCCAAATCACCTGAGGACCTTGAGAAAATGCAGAAGCAATTCCTGGTGGCCCGAGGTTCTGTACTTCCAACAAGCTCCTGGGTGATGCTCAGGCTGGTGGTCTGAGGACCACACTTTGAGTGGCAAAGCCTTGAGCCACTTTCCAGACTCGTCCCACCTCCCTGGAACGGTCTCCTGGCTCCAGATATGTGGGCAAGTGGTGTTGAGATCATTCATTGCTCGCGAGGAATACCCACAAGTTACAGGGCCCTGGGAAGAAATGCCACAAGCACAGGAGCCAGTAGGAGAACTCTGCAATGTGATGAAACCAAGCCAAGGAGAGCTTTGCTCCTGCTGTTTTCCTCCTGGAAGAGCCCACTTCCTGCAACAAGTTAAGTCTGGGACTTCTAGAAGGACCAAGAGATGAGCCTCAGACCCAGAAGGCCATGGAGAGTTTGATGCTTTGGGGAAATTGGCCCTGCATCCCCATCTTCAGTGTCTCGGGTACTGGTGGGTCATGAGTTTTGTTCTCTGCTGCTAAGATGATGAGGACAATGATGATGATGGTAAAGGAGAGAAAGAGGAGGAGAAAGAGAAGGAAGAAAAAGAAGAATAGAGGGAGGAGGAGGAGGGGGAAGAGGAGGAGGGAGGACGAAGGGGAGGAGGAGGGGGAGAGAGGCCACTAGAGTTTACTGAACACCTACTACATGCTGTCACTGTTCTAAGGTCTTTACATGCCTGATCTTATTTAACCTTCAGCAATACATTACCAGGGTTGTACTATTTTTTCCCCATTTTACAGAGGAGGAAACTGACCCCAAAGACACTGAGTAACCTGCTTAAGCCCACATAGTTGGGAGATGATGGATCTTGGATGGAAGCAGAAATTCCTTCATCCCATGTCTTTGAAGGCACGCAATCCATGGTGAGCCTCTTCCGCTGGATTCAGATGTAGTCTTGGTAATCTTCCCATCTGGAGTAAGAGG
>RJWK010002300.1:34568-71642 GCA_004363435.1 Platanista minor
CTCCCGGGCCCCCCCCCCCCCCCCCCCCCCCCCCCCCCCCCCCCCCCCCCCCCCGGTCCTAGGTTCCTCTGGAGTCTGGATACAACAAAGAAAGAGAAAGAGAAGTCTGTAGAGACGTACTGTGGAAAAGAACACTTTGGAGTAAAAAAAAAAAAGCCAGTATGTATTTCCATGGCAGCCCTACCCCTTACCAGTAAGCCAGTAAGTTCTAAGACTTGTTTGGAAAAATACAACTTTTCCAATGGGATCAGTATATAAGCAAACAATCTGAGCATGATGGGAATTTTGTGTTTGCTTGTATGCAATGTTGTCCTTGAGAAACACTAGGTGAATGCAAGACACTGCACTCAGCGGGGTCAAGCCACATAGGGACACAAATGTCTCACACGGGTGCACATGCCTGTGCGTGTGTGCAGGCACACACACTCATCTCAACATCTACCTCAGCTCACCTCTTGGGTTAGGAGCTGCATTTGTCCACACCTGGTGTTAAGACTTTCTTCCCTGTTTTGGACAACCTTCCTTCCTCTGTGTCCTCCCCACTCACAGGCAAATTTCAGGTCTTTTTCAAGATGAAGTGCCATATTTACTGTAGTGTATATGTCTTTTCTGCCCATTTAATGTGTGTAAAACTGAGCTGGTTTTTATCTTTTTTTTTTTTTTTAATGCGTTACTGGTGATGTTTTGAGAGTTGTGTTCCTATCCTGATTCTTTTCCCGTGAGCCCCGTGGTTTCTATTGTGTGATTTTGCATAGCATGGTGATCTTTGGAGCCATATGTTACCTTATGGCAGAACTGCCTGCTGTTACTTGGGTTAGTCACCTGGCCTTCTGGGAGCCTTAGTTTCCTCACCTGTAAAATGGGTATAGAGTCATGCCCATCTCACAGGGGATAGTAAAAAGAGCCCTGGACTTGGAGTCTAGGGACTGGGTCACAGGCCAGGCTCTAAGACCCACGGGGCTACCTCAAGGACTTTGGTTCCCCTGGGACCCTCTAAGCATCAGCTTCCTGGGCTGTTGAAGAGGGACCACCTCCTCACCCCCATCCACCTCACAGAACAGCTGGGCGGCTTGGAGATGAGCCATCAGATGTCCACAGGCTTTGCGAACTCAGTGGTCAGCATTATCAAGTTAATTTTTAAAGTTTGGAAGAAAAAGCCAGAAAGGTATGAAGGAAAAATGTGAAGCTCCACATATTCTAACCATCATTCATCTCTCAGTAGATTTAATTCTACCCCTTGTCCTTGATGTGTCCATGCTGGGTGACATTGTGCCATATATATACACGTATATATATGTATATATATATATACAGACACACATATATGTGTATATATATGTATGTTTCACTCAACATTATGTCATGAGCATGCCATTCCCCCTTTATTAAAAATGCTTTGTAAACATTAGTTTTAATGTGTGTATAAGTATTTCATCATAAGGACATCCTATAATTTAACCATTTTTGCAGTGTTGGACATTTTATTTTTTTTAAAGTCAAATAATGCCATGATTAATGTCTGTTTATATTAACCTGTTTTCATTTCCTGATTATTTTCTTGGGCCAGATTCCCAAAAGCAGAATTACTGAATGAGGTAGATGAGTGTTTTTAATACATTTTCACACACAAGCACAATCAACGATTTGCTTTTGGTGAAGGTGCTTCTAACGGCATTTGAGGGAGTCCACTGTGCTACACCATCCCCAGTACTGAGTATTATTGCTTTTTAAAAAAATTTGTATTGGCGTATAGTTGATTTACAATGTTGTGTTTACTTTTAAAAATCTTTGTTTAGGGCTTCCCTGGTGGCGCAGTGGTTGACCGTCCGCCTGCGGATGCAGGGGACACGGGTTCATGCCCCGGTCCGGGAAGATCCCACATGCCGCGGAGCGGCTGGGCCCGTGAGCCATGGCCGCTGAGCCTGCGCGTCCAGAGCCTGTGCTCTGCAATGGGAGAGGCCCGCATACCACACACACACACACACACAAAAAACCACTTTGTTCAGTTAACTTTTTAGATGGCCTCTCACTGTTTCGATTACATTGATTAATTCTAAATCTATTTCTTCACAGATTTTTTTTTTTTTTTTTTACTAACAATTTCATAAGTTAGAGCCCCTGAATGAACATCTCCATTGGATATCAGAGCTTGTCCTTCTGAATGAGCGGAAAGACATACCCCTCTGCTGCACCACTGAGATGCCTGCCACCAGCCTTCACGATCAGGTCCGCTGGGTGGAAGGCCGGTGGCCTCAGGGGAAAGGGGTTAACTTTCCACTTTGCAGCAGTCTGAGCATTAAGGTTGTGCTGGCATTGGGGGACCTGCATGGGGATTGCTGGTCTGGTTTTGGGGGCCAGATGATCTGGGGCTGGGGGAATGATTTGGGAATCGTTGTCCTCTGGATGGTACCTGGTCACTGCTTCTGGGCAAACCTTGCCCAAAGGCAGAGTTCAGATTCTATGCGGTGTGACGGGCCCAAAGAACATTTCTGTTTGCCTAGAGGATTATATAAATAACAAACAGATTGTAGCCCCAATATGTCTTTTCAAAGTTCATACGAAATGGCAGAGTTGGGGGTGAAAAACTTAGAGTGACCGGCTGTGGCAGTGTCCCCTCACCCGGGATGACTTTTTATGACTCCCTTCGGCTGTAACCTCTGGGAGGCGTCTTTTCTCTCCATTCAGCCAGCTCACCAGACGTGCCTTTCCTTCCCAGGACTACATCCATCATGTGCCCAAATTCAGGAACTGTCTTGGCATTTATCAATCAGCCAGAAAGCAGATCTAGTGCCTAGAAGACACCTCATTAATTTTGCAAGTTTGATTTATTCCCTGTTTAAACAATGAATTAAATTCCATGAAAGGGGAAAGAAAAATCAATTAAAGCAGCCCTCTGTCTGGGACAAGTTTGAGCTTTGGGAAGCGGCAAGTGCTGCCACTGGGGGGCCACAGAGCTGGTAGAAAGATGGTGGCATTTGGAGTCAAGAGACTGGAATTCAAGCCCAGCAGGGTGACCTTGGGCAAGTCAGAAGCCACCGACCTCCAGGGTTTTCACCTGCATGTGATGATTAAAAAGAAGCAACTCTGTGACCAGCAGACCAAGTATCCAGACATTGGTGATCACAGTGCTGATCGCCATCCCATTAACATCACTGGCACCGGGGATATCGCAGCCTGCCTTCCTTTTACACTGGTTTTGGTACAACCAACCTTATTTGTAAGCCTGTGTAATGTATATACAAAACGTATTTTGTAAATGTACATTTTATATATATACAAATAACATATGTATGTATTGGTATATGATATAGATCACATATATTGATACATAGATACATACATATGTATTCATGTATTTATTAACATGATATACATATATATCAAAATGCACCATTTCTTTCTCCATGTTTTACTTTTAGCTCTAATTATAAATTATAGGCAGACCACTTTTTAAAATGAAAGAACCGTTTTTTGAAGGAAAATGTTAGTGATTTCTCCGTTGCTTCCTCTATCAAAATGCTTTTCGAAGGAAAATCTAAAAAGTGGAATTAAAAAATCTGATCAAGCCATAGTTTCCATCATCACGCTGGCTGGGTTGGAGTAATCTTAGCAGGAGACACAGACAAAACAGATGCTAAGATAAACCCACCGCCAGAAGAAGCAGCACAAGGGCCAGATAAAGGCTCCTGGTGACAGATGTAGCATCTAAACTGCAGCTTTGTGGTCATCGAATGGCTGCAGACTTTCTCTGTTTACTGCAATACCGACAACTCATTTGTGCTTTTATGGTGACAGTGGTATTTCTCTCTCCAGGCAGATGGCCGTGTTCATGCTCATTTAGCTCCAGCAGGCTGTCCAGCGTGGGGCTGGCTTGCTTCCTCTTCCGGAGCTAGCTGCTTGGCTAATTGAGTTTGGCTAGTCCAGGCCATGATGCACTGAGCCGGAAGTGGCTGCCTGGGGTATCACCTGTGGGTGAGGTTGGGGGAGGAGACCAGTCCCTGGGAGGGTAGCCAGACTGAGAAAATCCTAGCAGGACACAGCAGGACCCGGGCGTAGGGCTGCCTTCCCCTAGGGCACAGCGCCCAGGGACCCCGAGACTTTTAGGGGCTCATGAAGATGTTTCAGCTCCTTTTAGAATCAGATGAAAAAATGGCTTGGAGGTGAAAGACAGCAAGGCATGTCAGGAGCTCTGGGTAGCTTCCCGTGTCCCCACTGGCATCTCTCCTTCAGCTACTGTACTGACTCTTTCATTCCTAATTGGCTAAACTGCTCAAAAGAATGCCAGAGTCTCCTGCCCTGTCTCCTCACCGGTCCGTCCTCACACCCCCTCCATCTGCTTCCCACCCTCTGCAGAGGCGCTGCCAGTGAACTTCGCCACGGACCTCCGAGTGTCCACATCCCGTGCACTGCCTCAGCTTCTCATTTTGCCTGATTCTCAGAGGCTTGAAGCACTAACTAAAGGATCTGACATGTGATCTTTTAATCAAGAGCTTAATTGGAGATTCTACAACTTTTCCACCCAGATTCCACTAAAGGTGAAAGCCAGGGCTTGAATCCCCGGTGCGTGGCAACAAGGTTGAAATTTACTTAGAGCTTGTGCTTTATCTTGAAAACTCTTCTAAGTTCTGCATTTTTCTCCAGTGTATGTCTGTATCTTCTTAGAAAAATAAGTGCCCCCCTGGCAACTCTCTGGGCAAAATTGACGCTCCAGGAAGGCAAGCTGTGTTTTCCCTGAGTTTTGCCTGCTGCCTGGAACCGGGGGCCAGGACTAGGGTGAGGCTGGCCAGGAGCCCGGGGCTCAAGATGTCAGGAGGCCTCCATCTTGGTGCCAATCCTGGGCTCTCACGACTCTGAAGGTGACAGCTCCTTACACTGTGCACCCGTGTCTTCCTCAGCCTCCTCCCAGCCCTGCCCGGGCCCCACTATGAGCCCCACTTTGAGAGATGGGAGCAGACCCTCCGGAGTAAAAGTAACAGGTGGTGTCAGATGACTTACCCCCGACTGCACCGCCAGCCACCCCCAGTATCACTGCAGGTGCTTCAAAGCAGCTGAGGGTCTCACAGAGCCTCTTCAAAGACCTCATGTGGGACTAATATAGAGACAGTTGGGTCATTCTGGGTGTCAGCATCGTCTCAAGTATTTATTCACTTTCACCAAATCGTTACTAAAAGACTGTCCAGATGCCAAGCTGGACACTGGGGACACAGCGGTGCCCAGATGGACGAGGTCCCTCTCAATGTCTGGCATTCAGTAGTTTCGATGTTTTGTACAAATAAAACCAGACGGGAAGGTAGAAAAATGCGTCTGTGTTTGGGTGCAGCTGGGGTATTCCTGGGCACACCCGGCTCACCAGTTCAGCACTTGCACAAGTAGTTGATCTTTGGGGTTTGGGGGTTTTCAAAAATAAATTTATTTATTTATTTATTTTTGGCTGCATTGGGTCTTCGTTGCTGCGCGTGAGCTTTCTCCAGTTGCTGCGAGCAGGGGCTACTCATTGCGGTGGCTTCTCTTGTTGCAGAGCACGGGCTCTAGGCGCGTGGGCTCAGTAGTTGTGGCTCATGGGCTTTGTTGCTCCGCGGCATGTGGGATGTTCCTGGACCAGGGCTTGAACCTGTGTCCCCTGCATTGGCAGGCGGAGACTTAACCACTGCTCCACCGGGGAAGTCCCAGAAATAGTTGGTTTCTGGGGGCACTTGCCCCAAGAGCAAAAGGGGTGCTGTGTCAAACAGACTCGGAAAATGCCGGATAAGTTGGGGTTCTGGAGAGGTTCACGACCTACATGTATAGATTAGATTCTGGCTAGTCTGGCAGGTCAACTCTGTCCGGCATTTCCACATTTGACTTGCAACATCTGTTAACGTCTGGCCAGACAGGTTCTGCCTGGTCCACTTTCAGAAAGGCTGGTCTGTAACTTTTCCTGTGAGTTGGTGGGCTCAGCACCTTCATCATATTTGTCGCTCTCTGGGGGCAAGCTTACTTCCTTCCTCCTGGTGAAAACGTGTGAAGCTGCATGGATGCAGCTTAACCGTGTTTCGGGGGATTGTGTGACCATGGCCGGAGGCTGCTGGTACCGAGCCCACCCAGAGGCACTGCTGCTGGGAGCTTAGGGATGATTTAGGGACGAGGAGGATTTTCCTACCGCAGAGAGCTTTGGCATAGCCCTAAAATGGCAATAATCAGCCAGAAACATGACAAGCAACAAAAACAAAACAGAATGAGGAGGGTTCGGGGCAGTGATGGCGTTGGGCGTGGTGGACCACGGGAAAGTCAACAGAAACGTCATGCAAAGAAAGGTAATTTAGAAGTAAAATGGAAATAATACCAGAGACTCACCTGGGAGGCTTTGGAGTTTCAGGAAAAGAGTCCTCACTTCCTGCTGTAGAATCCTCTGGAGCTTTGAAAAAAGGCTGAGCTGCCTGGCTCCAGGCGGGCCTGGGGAGGGCCCCAGACAGGGGTGGTATCCGAAAGCTCCCCCAGGCTACTGAGCCCTGAAGTCAAAGCTGAGAGCCCCTGCTTTCCCTGCACGGTGGGAACGGGAACTGTGTGGATCAACTCCCTCTTGTCTTTTTTCTTATTCCTTTTGTTTCAATGAATTTTTTTGTGTCTTATTAAATGTTTCTCAGATGACAAAAGGAGACTCACATCTCCATCCTCCGTATCTTTTATGTTGTTTTTCTATTCCTAGCTCTCATCCCGCTTTGTAAAGGTCTTTGCTTTGCTGTTTTTCTCCTCTAACTTCTCCCCAACCCCTACGCACATGCACACACACGCACGTGCACACAGAGACACACGCGCGTGCACACAGAGACACACGCGCGTGCACACAGAGACACACGTACGTGCACACGCACGCAGGCATTTCTGCGGTGCCCTCAGCACGCACAGATGAACTGTGGGCTAATAGCCCCCAGGTCCACAGTTGCGAGGCTAATTTTGACTGGGCAGCTGCAACCTCTCCGGGGAGCCAACTATAGAAACCCTATGAAGATGGCAGGATCCTACATAGCTCTGGTGTCTCCATCCTTCCTGCATGGGGCCACAGTGCTAGAGAGAACCTGGGCACCTCTGAGACACGGATGCTGCTGGGCCGGTGGGCCTATTGCCCTTTCTCCTCGAGGCTTCTTAGCTTGTATCTGTGTTGCTGTGTTCCTCGGCAGGTCAATGGCCAGAGTGTGCAGGGCCTCCCTGGGGTCCCACCCTGAAGCTAGACCAGCATTTCTCCTCTGGGAACGTGTAATGGTGTCTGGAGATATTTGGGGCTGTCCTGTGGGCGGCAGTAGGGGTGCTTCTGGCACCTGGTAGGTGGAGGCCGGGGATACCTATTCAACATCCTGTAGTGCCCAGCACAGCCTTCACCATGGAGGATGATCTGGCCCAAACACCAGTAGGGCCCAGATGGAGGAAACTTGACTTAGACCACAAGGTCCTTGACAGCTGGTTAAGTGTCTCTCCCTTCCTTGGCAGCCTTAGAACTGAAAATTGCAGAATTTGGGATAGGATAGGATCCAATCAACCTCGGGGATTTGGGCACAACTATTATTTATTTCATATATCTCTTTAAATTACGTCACTTTGCTTTCTTAAGTCAAGTACATGAAAAGTGGCAACATTATATATTTGCAATATTTGGGAAACCAGTATCACATGCCACAAATAGACAGGACCCCTAAAAATAAGTGCAAAGAAGGCTCAGCCAAAGTTATTCACGTGTCCGGCTGGAGATGGTTGTCTGTGCAGATTCTGAGCACGAGGCTCCCTTTTTTGCGGTTGCTCTTATTTGAGTGTCAGAACAGGGTTAAACAGACTAGTGCCCTGTGGAGGCTTTCTCCTTGGAGGGAGGGCCCGCAGGAACGAGCTTGCTTGCCCTGCGAACCCATCTTCCCTCCTGTCCTGCCTGCGTGCCGCCTGCGTCTTCTTGGGGGCTTCTCTGGTGCATACATACATCACGCGCGGGGAGACCACAGCCTGCTCTTCTCAGGCGGATGAGGGGGCTGGACCCCCATGCTGCGAGATTCTAGAAGGGAAAGCTGGTGCAGTCATCCCCCAGCTCTGCAATCTCAAGCAAGTTATTCAAACTTTCTGAGCCTCAGCTTCCTCACCTGTAGGGTGGGGCTGTGGCCATACCTACTCCTAGCATCGGTGTGAGTGTTTGGTGAGAGAACAAAACACAGGTCCCAAGCCCCTTTCAGTGCTAAGCCGGATCACTGCCGAATACTTTCACACTCTTATCGTGATGCATCATCAGAAAAACTAAAGATGTTTTCCACTACAATTTTAATTAATTAATTTATTATTTTTGGCTGGGTTGGGTCTTCGTTTCTGTGCGAGGGCTTTCTCCAGTTGCGGCGAGCGGGGTCCACTCTTCATCGCGGTGCGCGGGCCTCTCACTACCGCGGCCTCTCTTGTTGCGGAGCACAGGCTCCAGCTGCACAGGCTCAGTAGTTGTGGCTCACGGGCCCAGTTGCCCCGCGGCATGTGGGATCTTCCCAGACCAGGGCTCGAACCCGTGTCCCCTGCATTGGCAGGCGGACTCTCAACCACTGCGCCACCAGGGAAGCCCTCCGCTACGATTTTAAATAATGAATGCCCACATATTTTTAAGGCGTTTGTACATTACATATGCACACATGCACCCTCACGGGCAGGCTCTAAAGGTTCAGAAACTGTCCTGCCTGGTCTCCAGAGCCTTCAAGGACTGGGGATGAAGGTTTGCTTTCCCAGCCGGCTTCTTCCTTTCACATGTGACCCTCAAATGTCCCTGGAGGACAGTGCCCTTGTGCTTGAGGGACCCGGATCTTTCCTCTCAGCCCTGAAGAAATTTCCCAGGAGGCCTGGACAGTGTTGGAGTCCATGAGCCTGGAGGGGTGTCGGCCAAACCTGCTGGAATCAAGACCCAGGAGGCTGGAACGTCATGTCTGAGTCCCCTGCCCCGCGCCCCGCCCAGTGTCCCCAGCCAGCCCTCCACACTCAGCCCAGCCCCCAAAGGCCCCCACAGGGTCTCCCTGCCCAAAGAAAGCCCTGGCAGAGCCTGTCCCAGCCGGTCAGGGGACCTGCACTAGGCCTGGAGGAGGGGGCATGTTTCCTGGGTTGGGAGCCCACCTGCCCTGCTCTGAGGTGGAGGACTGGTATTTGGACTTGAGGTGCAAGAAGTCATTCCACTGCTGGGGGTTTAAGTCCCCGAGAGTTACGTGCTTTTGAGAGATGACACCCTTATCTATGAAATGAGGATATGATAACCCTCCCCAGCGCCAGCATTTAGTGGGACAGCATATATTCAGACACTTTGCGTGGAGGCTGGGACACGGTGAAGCTGCAAGAAATGGCAGCGACGACGCATATTTTTAGGTCACGTGGAGCTCGACCCACTGGAAAGACGCCCGCCCAGCCCACAGCAGTTAATAAACAGAAAGGCAAGGGGAACTCTGAACTGGAATTGCTTCTAAAAAGTGAGATTTCAGGGAGCTACTGGACTCTCTGCTGCCAGGTGGTGATAAGGGTTATGGAGAAAAATGAAGGCCGGGGAGATGGCCTGGTGGTGGTGGTGGTGGTGGTGTGTGTGTGTGTGTGTGTGTGTGTGTGTGTGTGTTCGTACAATTTAAATGTAGGGTGGTTAGTTTCAAAGAGAAGGCAGTACTTGTGTAAAGATCTAAAAATAAAGGAGTAACTCATTGGAATACCAGGGAGCCTATTTCAAGTGGAGGAAACAGTCAGTGCAAAGGGCCTGAGGCAGGAATGGAGCTGGCATCTGAGACCCGGCAAGAAGGCAGATGAGCTGGAGCAGAGTGGCCTGCGGCAGTGTGGAAAGAGACAGGGACCTAGGCCATGGCCAAGACTTCAGGAGATGCAGCACCCTGGGAGGATCAGGAGCAGAGAGGTGACAGAACTTTACCTGCATCTTAATGGGATCCCTCTGGCCACTGAGCTGCGAGACTAGAGGCCAGGGAGCCCAGGGAGGAGATGGTTGCAGTAACAGGGTGAGAAATGGAGTGGGTTGCACAGAGCAAGATCTTCTGAAAGAAGTGCTCATGTTCAGAATCTATTCATTGACCAATTCAGAGCCACATAAACGTGGGAAGCAAGGGTGGGAGAGTCCAGGACAGCTCCTGCTTTCTGTCAGTGAGTCGGGGTCACCGTGTTTCTTGACCTGGCCTCGGGGTGCACCTCCCCCTCTGCCACCATGGTGGGGCGCTGGGGGAGGGGTGGGGAGGACAGAGCTGGTTGGATGCTCCCGGGAGCAGGCGCAAAGGGTGTTCCAGCTGGCGGAACAGGCCTTGAACTTGGGTAGGACAAGCCATTGTTTGGCGAGGGCCGTGGGCCCAGCAGGAGCCAGCACCCCATGGCCTGACGCTGGCCAGCAGCGTAGGGTAAACAGAAATTCAAAGGCTTCCCAGGCTAAGCAGGGCAAGCGGGGACGCGGCTGTCTCCATGTCACCCGTCCCACGGACCTTTGATCAGTGGGGAGGGAGGGTGTCCAGTGTTATCTCAGCTGAGGCCAGAGAGGCCTCCACACAGAGTGGCGCAGGGGGAGGGCAGGTGGGGGGAGGCCATGGGAGTGGGGACACTCCAAGTCCCCTTGTGGAACGTTCCTGTGGACTGGGTTTCAGCCCTTGGGGAGAGGGGCTGGGAGGGGCATCTGGCTGCCGGAGGGGCTGGGGGAGGGGAGTGGTGCTGATGTAAAGAGAAACCTCTTGAAGTCAGGTGGCTTTTCTGAGCATCTGCGTCCTCCTGGGAAGCAAGTGTTTGGGGAGCCCTAACAGGCGATTATCCGTAAATAATCTGGAATGGCAGAGAGAGAAAGGACAGAAGAGGGAGATAAAAACAGACAGGGAAGGACGGGTCAGGGCAGCAGAGACAAGCGTGGCATCATGCGTGCCTCTGTGTCACTCAGCCCACCCGTGGTCACCGAGCACCTGCCTGGAGGTAAACACTGGGCCAGCCTCCTGGGGCCCCACCTGGGTCCCTGGTGCTCATCCCACAGCCTGGAATATTCTCTCTTCCCCTCCCCTTCTCAGAAATCCTTCCAGACCTCGGGACGGGTAGAGGGCTTCCTCCCACTAGGAACGAGGCCCTTCTCTCCAGCGTCTGTCATGAGCCTTGTCTGTCTTACCGGGCCGCGGTGTTTCTCTGTCCGGCCCCCGCCCCCTGCCCCTTCCTGCGCTCCTGGGGTGTTTGGCAGTTTCTGGAGACATTTTTCGGTGTCGAGACTTGGTTGGGGGGAAGGGTGCTTCTGGAATCAAGTGGGTGGAGACGAGAGCTGCACACCCTGCAAAGCCCAGGACGGCCCCACCGCACGCAGGGAAAACCCAGCCCCAGTGTCAGCAGCGTGGACGCGGCGAAGCACGGGTGCTGAGGCCACGGTGGGCAGGCAGCCTGGGTGAAGCTCGTTGGCGTCCCTGTCGGCTAGCGATCCGGCACTGTCCATGAGCCAGCTGCGTCCTGACCCTCGCATGTGCGATGGCCCCTTCTGCTCTCACAGTCCCAGCAGGAAGACCTGTAAAGAGCCCTGTCTGACAGGCAAGGAGCCGGGGCTGTCCCTGGCCTCGTGGGGTGGGAGGACAGAGGGGGCGATGAGGAGGTGGAGAGCTCCCCGAAGTGACTGACACAAGGCTGCAGCTGACATTTTAAAAGAGCATGTTGCCCAGCCCAGATCTGCTCTGGTGCCGCCTCCCTGCACCCTTGTCCAGCAGATGCTTTTCGGGGTTCACAGCCATGCTGGATGCAGGAGCACGCCTGCCTTCTTGGAGCCTGTGTTCTCTGGGCTGTTGTGATGCTGCCTTAGATGCACAGGTGACCCCAGATACCCACAGTGGAGGACTGGCCACCCTACCAGCTGGGCTCTTGGTCAGCAGGCAGCCCACAGTGGTCTGCACTGGGGGATGGCCTCAGCTGCAGATGGCTGCCTGGTCCAATGCCATGTCCCTCGCAGGGCAGCCAGTGTCCACTGACTGAAGGTTGCAGGGGTATAACGGCCTGGCCATCTCAGCCCTACTTGGAACAACTTCCCCTGGGGTGGGCTGAAGCTGTCATGGGGCTGCACCCCCTGCCCACTCGTCTTCCACCAGTGTGGGTCCCAAGGGCCCCCCAGTTCATGGTCCTGGTGCTCGCCCTCCTGACCTCAGAGTCTGCTTCCCAGGAGCCCTGGCCAAGGCAATCCCCATTTCTCTCTGCAAAATCCTCCTCCCCAGGCTCTCGACTCCCACACCTGTCCCAAGGAGACAAAAGTGAGCTCAAAACCGAAACAGAATCCTGCCGCATCCTAGATCGACCCCTTCCATCACTTCCTATTGCATTCATAATAAAATCCAACCTTTACTTAGTCTGTACGCACTGAAATGCCACTTCCTCCAGGAAGACTGTCCTGACCACTCTGCCCAAACCACAGCCTGCTCTGCTCTCTGTCAGCCCTTCTTTGTTTCTGTCACTGCATTGATTACAACTGTGACAATTGACTCCGTCTATTTGGGGCTGTCTCACTGGATAGTGAGCAGCCTAAGGGTAGAGACGTGTCTGCTTCACTTATCATGGCTGGGTCCCCAGTACCTGGAGCAGGTCAGGCACATGGTGGGCCCTCAGGGAAATCTGTAGCATAAATGAACTGGGGTGGAAACATTCTAAGGTGATCCCCAGAGTCACACCCCTACATCATCCTCTCCTTTTGAGTTCAGACATGACCTGAATTGTTTCCCGCCAACAGAATACGACAGAAGGGAATGGGGTATCATTCTCTTCATTAAGTTATTTTATGTAAGACTCTATCTCAGCAGGTTGGGTCAAGGCTCTCCTGCTGGCCTTGAAGAAGCGAGCAGCCATGCCGAGAACTGCCCACAGAGTGGGTACGTGGCAGGGAGGTGCGGGTACATCTAGGTCCAGAGGGAAGCCTCCAGCTGACAACCAGTAAGCAGTAGGGACCTCAGCCCTACAACTGCAAGGAAATGGATGAGACCAGCAACCATACAGTGAGCCTGGAAGTGGACCCTTCCCCAGATGAGCTTCTGAATGAGAACACAGCCCACCTGGCACCTTGACTGCAGCTTTCTGAGGCATGTGTAAAGAACCCAGCTAAGCCATGTTCAGACTCCTGACCCATGGAAACTCATAAATGTGTGTTCTTCTAAGCCACCAAGTTTGTGATAACTTGTGATGCAGCAATAGAAAACGAACACAATTGTAGTCAGAAAAGAATGGATGTCAATGTCACATGTATACCAGCAGACATTCATTGGATGGTATTGTTGGTACATCAATTTATCCATCCACCCATCCATCCATCCTGCAGAGTGAGGGTTACCACAGGAAGTTCTGTATCTTGCTGATGTTTGACCAATGAAATCTGCAATGCCAGGTGTATATGGACTCCACCTTGAGTTGTCCTATAGTCTTCACACTATTAGCAGACTATAAACTTTGTGACCAGTGTTGAGAAGTTGTCAAGGGTCTTACCATCTAAAAGCGATCTCAGGAAAATGAAATATGTGTGTGTATACCTGTGTGTGTGCATGTGTACGTGTATGGGCGTGTGTGCACTTGTGTGCATGTGTGTTTACCCATGAAGTTAGTCAAGGGCAGGCTGGGTGAGACACCCAGTATTGCTCTTCCCCTCATCCACTTGGCTCATCCCTGAGAGGCCACAGGGTGAGTAAGGGAACGAGGGGGCTCCCAATGGGTCCAGGCTTCTGGCTAGGAATCGGCACAGAGAACAGACACAGATGTCAAACGTCTACAGCAAATATGAGACTATTTAGGTACAATTTAGTGAGTCGTCCCGCAGACATGAACATTTTAATCGGAATGACAGTGTCTTCAAACAATCTGACAAAGCTCACACATGCTGAACAGATGGGCTGGGGTCGGGCCCCAGCAAGTGCGCCTCTGGGGGAGGGACCCCCGGCCGAGGCTGGTTGCCCTGCTGGAGGGGCAGAGTGGACTATGAGCCCCCGTCCGATAGCAGAGTGGCTCCTGGGAGGACCCCAAGTCCCCACTCCCAGGGGAGCCTGCCTGCAGTTTCAGACACCTCTGTTTGATGTCCCAGTGATGCTGGTGACATCAAGGGAATTCTTGATGGAAGGAGGCCATTCGTTTATTCATTCATCTATTTGGGGAATTTGCCGAGTGCCTATTATGGGCTGGGCACTGTAGTGTGTGTGTGTGTGTGTGTGTGTGTGTGTGTGTGTGTGTGTGTGTGTGTGTAGCCTATCAAAGTCTCACAGTTTCTGTATTTGGAATCCATGGGTGTGTGAGGCTGGCCTAGAAGCAGCCCCAGGGCAAAGATTTTGGTCACCTGTTTGTTTGGGAGGTGATTCTAGGAAGCTCCCGTAGGGTGTGAGGAATCGAGAGGAGGAAGAACAGGAGGCAGACACGGTGCGTTGATGAATGGCCACCCTGCAGGCAGCTGAGGCTCCATCTCTCTGGAGCCCTGTGACATGGTGTGGGACTAATTTTTATAGCGACACAGCCAAAAAATTTTTGGAGACGGGATTCGATCCTAAGTCTGTCCCTCTCTGAGACTGTATTCGTCAGGGCTCTCCAAAGAAACAGAACCAATAGGATATTTATAGTGGAAAATTTATTGCAGGAATTGCCCCATGTGGTTATGGGGGCTGAGAAGTCCTATGATCTTTGGTCAGTGGGCTGGAGACCAGGAAAGCCGACGACATAATTCAGTCCTAGTCTGCACGCGTGAGAATTGGCGGGGGTGGGGGATGGGAAAGTTGGGGGGTTGATGGTGTAAGTTCTGGTCTGAGTCCAAACGGCCAAGAACCAGGAGTGCCAGTCAAAGTCTCAGCTCACGTAGAAAGAGGGGATTTGCCCTCCCCCCGCCTTTCTAATGCAGACCCTCAACAGGTTGACGGATGCCCACCTGCAGAGGTGAGGGCGAGTTTAGTCTACTGATTTGGATGCTAATCTCTTCCAGAAACACCTCCATACACACATCCAGAAATAAGGTTTCATCAGCTATCGAGGCATCTCTTAGCCCAATCAAGTTGACACATGAAATTAACCATCACAGAGACCAATTGTCTTAACACTGTGGCATAAAACTTCTCCCCGGTCCATCCTGAAACTCAGTTTATAGTGGAGGAAAAAGCAGTGTCATCACACTGGATGCAACTCATTTCAGGCTGTATTTCCTTTCCCTTGATGACACATTCATTGGGAAAAGGCCGTGGGTGACTGTGTGACCCCCATGCGTATAGGGGAGATGTTCTGTGATAAATAAGCCGGCCATCTCCTCTGAGCAAGGGTGAGCCGTGCCCCCTCTTCCCGGGTCGGGTTTTCTGAGTCTAGACACTTCCCAATTTATCTCTAAATAGAATCACACCAGTTACCTGCATCCCCCACTCCCAAGCAAGTGGAATGGTTTTGCACTTTAATCACCCATTGAGTTTCCAAAATTAATTTCCTGTTAGAAATAAATATTGCACTATGAATTATAAATCAGACCAGGAGGTAATTTATAGAGAACCTGTAAATTAAAATTTCGACTGTTCTTTTCCGTAGCGGAAGTGGGAGCAGTTAGAGGGTCTCTGGAGCTGAAGGTCCGTAGCTTCTCGAGGGAGGTCGGGTCTGAATGGACGCGACGTCAGCTGGAGGCTCTGGTTGCTGGGCCGCTTTCCTGTAATCAGCTGCTGCTGTTTCATGTGATTCCATTCAAGCAGCTGTTGAAGCTTGTCCACTGCGTGCTGGCCATTGGGTGTAAATAATGGACAGCAAAATTCCAGCCCAGGACACGGGGCCTCCTCCCAGTCGTGGTCCCCTGGGAGGCGGCTGCAGAGATAGGCGGCTGTGAGCCTGCAGGTGATATTATCATCACTCCATCTTGCGGGAGGTGGGGACGGGACTGACAGGTGAGGTGACCTCCCCGGGCCACAGAGGTGGTACATGGCAGAGTGCAAGCCTGACCGGGCAGCTGGCTGCAGAGCCTATGACGTGACCACCATGAGCCCTGCCTCTTCTTTCCTGATTATCAGTAAATTGGTGAAGGAGCTGATCAGGTGGGGCCACAGCTGAGAGGGGTCCTTCCCCTCACCCCACTGCCGGCAGATCATCCTCTCCTCCCAGACAATCTTTTCATTGGTTAGGATTTATCCTGCACATCTTGAAGCCCAACACAAACTAGCTAAGAAACACAAGGAAATTTGCTGGCTTATTTTTACCAGGAATTCCAGGAGTACTGGCTGCAGGTACAGCTGGATCCAGGGACTCAAGTTCTGTCTTCTGAACTCTGTCTCTCTTCATTTGATTCTACTTGGCTTCTGCTCTCTTTCAGAAAAGAGGCTGCCCTGCCTTGTAGTAGGATGGCAGCCTAGCTGTCCCCTGTGTGTGTCCTCCCAGCTTCACAACCAAAAGAAAGCCCTTCCCTCTAGCTCCAAATACAGCTATTTTAGGGAAGGGCCCTGACTAGCTTGGCCAAGGTGCCTGCCCACTGCTGGGCCCACCGCTGTGACAAGAGGAACCAGTGCTGTGACCGGCCCATGGCGTTGAATGGAACCAAGATGTGGGACAGGAACAGTGGTTGCCGGCCACTGCATCCTCCAAGAGGTGTGCTAGAAGTGGCTTCTGCTTCTTGGTGGGATTGGGGGAGTTACACCAAGGAGAGTCCTGAAAGAGACCCCCGTTTTAGTGAGCGGAAGCCCCCTAGACCAAGGGTAGGATTCCCACTGCCTCGCCAGCCCTGCCTTCCTGGCCTTTAGGGATTGAGGTTGGAGGCTGAGCCAGCACTTGGGGAGCGTTGCTGGCCTGGGGCTCCAGTAGGAAGCTGGGCGGATGCAAACATTGGCCTATTCCCTCTTCATTACCATAAAAGTCCATTGAACCCATAGTCTGGTTCAATATGCTCCGGAGCAGAGCCCATTCTGTGCCTTATATCATCGCATCCTCACAGCGAACCCTCAATATAAGTTCTACGATCTTCATTTTAGCTCGGAGGGCAGAGCTGGCCACCAGGTCTCTCCGACTCCGAGCCCCTGTTCTCTTCTCCACACACAAGACAGTCTTGCCTCGCTTTCTAACACATGCAAACAAACGACCCGCTTGGAAGCGTTTCCCATTACGGGGGTCCACCTCACATATGATGAAGGGACCAGCACAGTCCACAAGCCTGTGACCGGCTGTGGCCAGAACAGTTGGGCAGAACATCTGGCTTTCTTTCTTGCCCAATTTTTCTCGGTGCATAAATTCCCTTTTCTTGGCTTCTTTCATCTGGCCCCAGGCCTGGTCCCCTGGGGACACAGAGAACCAAAGCAAATATTTACCTGAGCCCGACTTGGCTTCAGTTTAGGTTAAAAAGCCTTTTTAAAAATGTCGAAGCGGAAACAGCCAGCCGCTCGGGGTTATATCCTCCAGGCCCCAGTCCTGTTGGTAAAACAGAACAGAGAACGAACTCTGAGAGGTCGCCACTGGTAAGGGCTGGTGCTCCAGGCGTTAGAGTTGGCAGACGTTGCTTTGGCTGTGGTCTCAGTGGTAGGAAGGGCATCCTTACTGGGGGTGGCTCCAGGCGGGGTGAGGGTGGGGTGAGCTGTGATGGGGCGACAAGAACCAGAGAAACTCGAGACCCCGATTTTTAGTGATTCGGGGCTCCAGACCAGGAGTTGAAACTTTTTTGCTGGTGATTGAAGCTTTGGGCAAATCAGTCTCTACTGTTAACCCCTGAAGGGGTCATGCTTGCAGATTTGCCCTTTGGAGAAACATTTTTTTTTTTGATTGTGGTAAATTATATATAACATAAAGTTTATCTGTTTAAGTGTACCGTTTGATGGCACTGAGTACATTCACACTGTCATGTGAGCGTCACTCCCATCCATCTCCAGGACTCCTTCATCTTCCCAAACCAAAACTCTGTCCCCACTAAAGACGAACTCCCCACCCCACCTTCTCCCTCTGGCCCCAGCACCCACCATTCTGCTTTCTGTCTTTATGAATTTGGCTACACCCGGTAGCTCCTTGCTCTACGTTGAATGTTCGTGTCCCCCAAAATCGTATGTTGATAACCTCACGCCCAAGGTGGTGGTGTTAGGAGGCGGGGCCAGTGGAGCTCATCAGATCATCATCTCGGGAATGGGATTCGTGTCCTCATGAGAGGCCCCACCCTCTCTCCGTGTAGGGGCGCAGCGGGGAGTCGGCAATCTGCAGCTCAGCCCAGAACTCGGCTGTGCTGGCACCTACTCTGGAGCTATAAGAAATGAGTTCCTGTTGTAAGTCTTCCTGGCTGAAATGTTTAGGCAGAGTTTTCTTAACCTTCCAAAAACATGCCTGGGCTTTACTGATCCCCCCTTATGTGAGCCAACATTTCTTAGCCTGAGAGATGGTTTGCTCATTGAGGGACCAAACAGAAAGATCACGGGTGCGTTTACAGTGGGATAACCGCATTCTTGAAGGATGAACACTCAGGGCTGAGCGTGTGATGAGTTTCTGTTTTTATGACCAAGTATCAGAGGCGAGCTTCTCACGAGAGATCCCGACACTAATTGGCTGATTGTAAGAGACAGCAGCAAAAAGGTCGTGGAAACTTCCCATGTCTCCAGCCTGCTTTCAACGATATCTTTCCATGCTCTTGTCTCCCTGGGCCTCGTCAACAGCTCTGGGCCATAACATGAGCTTAAATAAGTTCCGACCTCCAGTTTGTTTGAAACACGAACACAGAGTTTCGTACAGAGCAAATCAACAAGCCCTGGGAGTGACTCCAAGTGGATGTGACTCTGGGTCCTGTCCCAAAGCAGGATTTCTGAGATCGAAGAAGAAAGTTCCAGAAGGGTGGCAATGCTGTGCTCACACCCTGTCTCAGGGCTGCGTCATTCTGCCAGAGTCTGTCTTTTCTTGGCTGAAGTTCTCTCCCTGCAAGACACACTCGTCCCTTGGTATTCACAGGGCATTGGTTCCAGGACCCCACCTTGGGCCTCAAAATCTGAGGACCCTCTCAAGTCCCTTATATAAAATAGTGCAGTATGGCATATAATCTAAGCTCATCCTCCCGTGCACTTTAAATCATCTCTAGATTACTTATGATACCTTATACGACGTGAGAGCTATGTAAATAGCTGTCAGCTCGTGGCAAATTCAAGTTTGGCTCTTTGGAAATTTCTGGAATTCCCGCCCCCTCTCCCAGCATTTTTGATCCTTGATTGGTTGAGTCCAAAGATGCAGAACCTGGGGATATACAGAACCGTTATACATCTAACAGGGAAGGAGTGGCACTTATTGACTTTGTCTACCCACATTTCTCAAAGTGCATCCCACAGGCCACCTGCCCACATTCCTCCCTCCCTCCCTCCCTCCCTCCCTCCCTCCCTTCCTTCCTTCCTGAGACCTGGAGTGCAGACCTTGCCCAGAGATGTTGCAGCATCTCCCTTCACGGCTCTTCTGATCCAGGGCTCACAGAGTTAACAGTACTAAGCGTGGAGGTGAACAGAGAGGCGGGTCCCCCTCCAGGGAGCAGAGATGCTCTGGAACCAGGTTGCCCGCTGTGCGTCCTGGAGGAGCTTCCCGAGCAGGAGGCTCACTGCCTGTATCGGGCACCTGGTCCGGGGAGAGTGAAAGGCCCAGGCCGACCAGCACAGACGCCTCCCTGGAAAGGCTGCCCTCGTGAAGCCCCAGCAAATCACTGCGAGTGCCCACCCGAGGCCCTTCGGTGTGTGAGCTCTGTTGTCTTTGAGGCCTAGAGAAGGAAGTAAGACATCCTTTTATTCTTATTTTAAACAGCCAATAGTCCAGATGATAAAAGGGAGGCACTCTTAGGCCCTTCCAGAACCTTCCAGAAGGAGCTCTCCAAAACACCATGGCCCCAGCAACAGGAGCTGGGGCCTCAGGAGGGCATGCGGACGTCAGGGACCCCGTCTCTGCAGGGAGACGTCCTCCGTTCTTCTGTCACCTCAGAGCACTGGCACATTTATTAGCTCATAAACCATCTTCTTTATCTCCTAGTTCACGTCCTTAGACTGCAAACTCCACAGGGCCAGGGCCACGACTGTTTCGTTTGCTGCTCTGCCCCCAGTGCCTGGTGTCCAGCAGACCTTCAACAGATACTGATTGGCTCAGCAAATAAACGGCGTGATTCCCAAATCCTCTGCCCTTTTACAGAGTCACAGAACGCAGTCATCACATCTTTCTCGAGGGCCCGCTATGTGCCAGGAACATGGCCAGACATGCGATCCGTAGGATAACAAAGAGCCCTGCACGGTCCCCGCCTCTGGGAGCTGAGCGATACCATGGAACTGACACAGGTTTGGGAATCAGGGACACAGGAGTTTGAACATCATACGCTGGTCACTTAACTGCGTGCCTTTGGTCAACGAGCACCCAGTTAAGCCTCAGTTTCCCTGTTTGTAAAATGGAAAGAATGGTGGCATATACTTCATGAGGTCGTTGGGCAGATTGGAAAGAGCATCTGCATTAAACAAAATGCTTAGTACAGAGTAAGTGCTCATTAAATTAGCTTCTGCATTCATTTCCTAGGGCTGTTGTAAGAAAATACTACTAACTGGGTGTTTGGAACAATAAACGTTTATTCTCTCACTTTTCTAGAGGTCAGACGTCTGCAATTTGCTTCCTTCTGGGGACTCTGGGGGAGAATCTGTTCCAGGTCTCTCTCCCAGCTTCCGGTGGCTGCCGGCAACCCTTGGTGTGCCTTGGCTTGTGGCTGCAAACCTCCAGCCTCTGCCTGCATCGTCACGTCCCTCCTTCCCATGTGTCCCTATGTCTCTGTGTCCCTCTACCCTTAGAAGGACACCAGTCATTGGATTAGGGCCCGCCCTCATCCAGTCTGACCTTAACTAATTACATCTGCCAAGACCTTATTTCCATATAAGGTCACATTCTACGGCCCTGGGAAGACATGAGTACTTGGGGGACATTGCTGAGCCCAGAACAGCGTCTCTTATTTGGGGGCTCAATGCCTCCCAGACACGATGGCCTCGCATCCCCCGAGGCTCCTCAGGAAGACGGGCCAGCGAGGAGGGGAAGGTGGCCCTCAGGCTGTGTGACTGTCCTTGCTTTTGCTTTGAATTCATCTGATTTGCAAAGGGGGAGCCTGTGGCGGGGACCCCACCTTTGACGTTTCTCTCAAAATGGCAGCCGGACCGCACGAGCTGGGCTCCAAAGCACCCTGTGTTCACAGGTCAGAAGAGCTGGTTATAAAAGGGACACTGAGCAGAGCTGCCAGACGGAGGCCGACAGGAGGGTAGGAACGCGAGGCTGCTTCCAAGCTGACGCTGGTGGGATGGCAGAGCCACAGTGGTCTCCTGGTGGCCCAAGGGCCCAGCAGCAAGTGCCGGGGGGTCCAGCCTGCCTACGAGTGCTGGGGTTCCAGCTCCTCAGTGGGAAGGACTGTTTCTTTTTTTTTTTTTTTTTTTTTGGGGGGGTACACGGGCCTCTCACTGTTGTGGCCTCTCCCGTGGCGGAGCACAGGCTCCGGACGCGCAGGCTCAGCGGCCATGGCTCACGGGCCCAGCCGCTCCGCGGCATGTGGGATCTTCCCAGACCGGGGCACGAACCCGTGTCCCCTGCATCGGCAGGCGGACTCTCAACCACTGCGCCACCAGGGAAGCCCAGGACTGTTTCTTTGTCCAACATTCTGGGAACCTCATCTCAACCTGGCCCAGACCTCACACTTCCTGGGGTCACGAGGAATGTTTGCTGCTGACGTCAGTAAAATTCAGCCCCGTAATGTCTCTCCTGGGGATGCGTTTGCGGTGGGTTGATTCAAAGCCGTTCTGAAGACAGAGCCAGAGGGATTTGCTGGGTCTTTTAGGTATCTGAGCCTGTATCCTAAAGAGCATCGTTTCTTCTCTGCCCGTGTGTGCAGTCGGGAACCAGAATGGCTCTATGCTCGTTGAGCTTTACTTTCCCGGCACCTGTCCAAGGCTGGCTCTGCTCTTGTCAGCCTCCTGACTAGCACCCTGTCCTGCTTCCCTAATTCAGGCTCAACTCATGGGCTGCCTTTGTTACAAAGGCAGATCCTGGGGCCCCCAATCTAAAGATTCTGACTTGGTAGGTCCCGGAATCCACCTTTGAAACAGGCTCTCTGAGTAACTGATCCAATCGGTCTGTGCACTACCCTGGGGCAATGCTGAGCTAGCTTGGGAAGAAGCTCTAGAAGCATTCTGGAGCTCCAAAGTATTTCACAAAATTAGAGAGACTTTTAGGGAAGATTTAAACCAGTGTTTTCCAAAGCACACATAGCATACGAAGCTTTCCAAAGCCAATGGCCAAGGGCAATGCGGTTTTAGGTGATGCATGCATGTGGCATTAAATAACACTGATTCATACAGTGCAAAAGTTATTCCCCTTTCCACCCCTCTGGTTAGACCAAGACGAAATTCTTCTGGCACTAGGAGTCTTTAGCACCTCTAATCTCCCTTGTGAACAAAGAGAGAAGGGCCCCAGGCTCAAAGCCTTCACAGGCAGCAGCATGTGGCTGGAATTTAGTAGTATTCATTTAGAAATAATTATTTCTCATTATTTGTGAATAATCAAGCAATTATTACTTAGAAATAATTATTTCAAGGTATTTATTTCTGTAGTTACTTTCTATTAATGGCACGGTACACTGATTTCCATTTACGGTGGTGATACCAAGGTTCCTTTTAGATTAAATGCAGTTAATTAAAAATGCGAGGTGGTTTACAGAAGAAAAGGTAGTGACTGCGTTCTAGCACAGGTGGCAGAAGAGGCCAAAATTATGGCAGTGCTGGTCAATGATGGAAGTTTGGGAAATGCTCATCTAGTCGAAGTTTTGCATTAGGTCCATGAGAAAATGGAGGTCCAGGGAGGGGAAGGGACTTGCCCAAGGTCGCCCAGCATCTGGGGATGGTCTTTGCTGTCACCTCCAGGAACCCACTGCGGAGCTCTGCAGAGCCAACACTACAGGAGAAGTTTTTTTTCGCAAACCTGGGGATCTGAGCTCACTGGGGAGGTGTGATTCTCAAGACACCAACATCATATCAAAATAAAGAGGCAAGAGTGACCTCACTGGCATGTGGTGGCCGCTGGGAGCAGAGGGCTATAAAAATTAATTGCTCTCTATCTGGTGACCTGCTACAACAGGTGGCCCCCCGTGACGGGGTCACCCGAAAGGCAGGGGGAAATGGAGACATTCTTTGGGCCTGACACAGCGGTTCAGTGGTGATCTCACCCGGACAACAGAAGACTTGTTATTCCAAACTGAATTTCATTTTGTGTCTAAGCGCTGGGGAGCTGGGGCTTGTGAACAGCTTTCATCAAGATGGAGGTCTAGATCTTCAACAAGAGTGGCTGGTCCTCCATGTCTTCAGAGCGTGGACTTCAGCAGTCGTTGGTTCTGGGGCTTCCCGCGTCCATATTTGAGATACCTTGTTGATCCCGCTGGTCTCCACTCGTGGTTGGAGTGAGCTCAGGGCGTGGAGCCACGGGAGCAGAGCCTGAGATGGGCATTCTTGTCCTGGGGTGGTTTCCAGGGAGGGCTCTCAGGAGAAGCTGGAAAGGCAGTGAGGGCAGGGAAGGACCGGAGCAAATCTGCATTTGAAAAGGAAACTCAGGTGCTGCTGACAGTGATGCAAGACAAACGTCCGCACCTGACCATTTCCCACTAACCTTGGGCTGACGATGAGTACAGGACCTGGGCGTGCTTGCCTGCAGGGGAGCACCCTGAAGTAATCTTCTCCCAAAGCCTTCTCCTCAGTCACCATGGGCGCCTCTCTTCCGGGCACACCTGGCCCTGCTCCCATGGGGAGGGTGGATTCTGCCACAGAGTTGAATCCACCTCAGGCGTGAAGCAAGGTATCCAAGCCCCTTGTGAGTCGGTCCTTGTTGCGGGATGCCCTTGGGATGGACAGGGAGGCTCCCCTGATCACGGTCACCTTTCCAGAGAAGGGAGGTGGTCTTAGGAAGTGGTGTTTTGCTGGAAAACCAGCTCTCCAGGGGGCAGAAGAGGAAAGTCCAGATTTGTAGCTTTTGCCCATTTCTGTGGTGTAAATACTCTCTCCGTGTGACCGATTTCAAAGCTACCAATGGTGCAACAAAAGGCTCACAAGATTCCTGGATGTTTAACGATGAGCTCTCACTAGCCAGGAGGAGCTGACCCCTACCACACCCCTGCATTAGCTGCAGCTGGAGGGACCGGAGGGTGGGGAAGGCCATCTGGGTACCAGGCCAGCATCTCTTTGACTTTGTGATGACCACAGCGGCCTTCCAACCCGTCCTCAGCTTCCCCTCCCCTGTGAGCAGGAATGCCTTCTTCAGACACTGCTCCAACACGCCACCCTCTGGTAACCCTTCACATTAGTCTTTAGTTCCACGGTTGGTTTGTTTCCATTTCTTTGAGGCCAGTTCTCGGAACTGTGGCAGCTTATGTCATGGCTACTGTCTGGTCGTCATGTAGTTAACTTCTTCCACCTGGTGTGGGTTTCAGTATCTACAAGACAGCTCCCAGGACATGGCTCAGAATATGATCTCTAGCCCTTGAGGAGGGACTAAAGGTCCCTGACCCTCTGCTTAATGACTCAACTCTTATTATTTAGTCTTGTTGGACGGCTTTTCCTTTGTTTCTTTATTTTCTAGCTTCTCTGATTAAACTTATACTTTGGCTAAAGTTTTTCTACAGGCAAAAGGCAAGCGGAGGACCCCCTGGGGTGTGTGTGGGGGGGGTGGGGTGGCAAGGACCACAGGCTCCGGCTCCGTTTCGTGCTCACACATCTTTGCCAGCAGAGGTTAGGGCTGTTCCTGACTCCCAGAGAGAGGACAACTAGTAGCTTCCAGTCTGGAGCTTTCCTGGGCTCTGTCCCATGGGGTCTCTTCCCTGGGCTGATTTTATCTGTATGCTTTGCTGTAATAAACTGTAACTGTGAGTGTAGCAGCTTTCAGTGAGTTCTGAGTCTTTCCAGTGAATTATCAAAACTGGGAGCCCCAGACTTGCAACTGGTATCCACGTGATGGTGGTCTTGGGGTCCCCTGGACCCTTCAATGCCCATTTCAAGAGCACCTCTTCTGTGACTGGCCCTGGGACGCAAGGACCAGGGCCTCAGATCGGGCCCTGTTCACTCTGCATCCCTGGGCCCCAGCACACAGTAGATGTGCAGTGAAGAGTTGGTGGGTTGACCCATTCAATAACGGCAGCCTTTGACGTTCAGTAAGGCTGGGCTATTGGTTTTATTATGCCCACCTTACAAGGTGAAGCCGGACTTGCAGAGGGGCAGTGACTTGCCTAAACCACAAAGCTGAGTCAGGATTTGAACACTGGTCTCAGGTTCTGAAGGCTCACTTTGCACTGCGCTCTGTTCCACTGCGGGTCTGGCCTCGTGGCCGCACGCCTGGGAAGAGGAAAGGTGGGGAATACAGAGGCCAGGGAAGCAAGCATTAGGGGTGGAAGCACCAGGGAACAGTGCAGGAGGGGCTGGCCCGGGGCTGTTCAGAGCTGGTCTCTGCAGTGATGCTATCTGTGCCGTGAGAGGGTCTGGCCTCAAAGCAAGGAAAGGGAAAAGTGAGGGAGAGAGAGGGGCCAGACCCTTTGTGAGTTATGAAAGGGCAGGCCAGATGAGAAGAGATAACAGCTTCAATGCCGTGCTTTTATTATACAAATCTGCACTTCGAGTTGGAAGAAAAGGTTGTTTTCTTTTCATTGGTATTTGCTTAAGAGAACTGGAGACCCCGAGAGCTGTCTCAGTGGACGATTAATGGGAAAAAAATTACATTTCGATGAGGTCTCTCCTCCTGGAGGGTGACTCTCTTCAAAGGAACGTATACCGTGGGTATCAGGTTCGTTTCCTCATTTCCATCTCAGCTAGGGCTGAAAGAGATGTTTTGAAGGGGGAACAGGCTAGGAAAGTAGCAGTTTAAGGCTGAGAGTTCCTCATTAATAGTAATCGCAGCTAACATTGCCGGGGCCGGGACTGCGCCGTACGCATACTTTGCGGTGTTGTGTACAGGTAATGAGCCCATGAATGAGGTGACGCCAATGTCTCCATTTCACAAAGGGGCCAAATGAGGCTCAGGGAGCTTAAGTAGTTGGAACAGGGTCACAGGGTGAAACGTGACTGAAACTGGCTCTGTCTGGCCTCTCGGTCCTGGCTCTTCCTTCAGATTCATTTAAAGGCTGGACCAGCATCTTTCAGGGACAGCCTTGGGCAGGTGTCCGTCTGGTCTCAGTGGAAGGGCTTGGAAGAGCCAAGAAATGTCCCTCCTCTGCAGGGGCCTGAGAGGGCATCATGTGACGCTCAGGGACTGGCACTGGGAGTTGCGGATAGGTGTGGGAGGCCAGCAGGAGCTGGACCTGGTGGGTTTCACCTTATCCAAGAGCACTGGTTGGGGGACAGGAAAGAGGAGGAGGGGGCGTGATCAAGTTTGTATTTCAAGAAGATTGAGACTGTCAAAAAACAAATCCAAAGTGTCCGAGCCAGGGGCCTCGGGAGCCCCAGGTTAGTCTCCTGTTAATGGAGCAGGTGGAGAGCCAGGGCTCTGCAGAGCTGGGAGTGCCGGGCCCAGGGGCTGGGCTGAGGAGTACCCAGGAGGCTGGGCCCAGACCCCTACCCTCACTTCAAACAAAGCAGACCTTTGAAAATATTTTGTCTGGTACCCATTTAGGGGCTTTCACAGAAGATATCACTCAAGCAAACGTCTCTCTTGCCAAATAAAAGGAAAAAAGAAAAAAAGAAAAGCACGTGACTTCTAAGCCAAGCTCTTTTTTGTGAGGCTGGGGACCCCGAAGCCATGTGACCAGGGATGCGGCTGCACAGTTTGTGGCTGAGCCAGGGCTCTGGTCCCTGGTGTATCCCTGTCTGCCCTACAATGGGCTTCATTAGTGTATTAGTTTCCTGTGCTGCCCTAAAAAAATGAGTGCTAACTTGGCAGTTTAAACAATATGAATCTATTCTCTTACAGTTCTGCAGGTCAGAAGTCTGCAGTGAGCCTCTCGGGTCTAAAACCAAGGTGTCGGCAGGACTGTGATCCTGGTGGAGGCTCTAGGGGAGAAACTGTGTCCTGCTCATTGGGGTTGTTGGTCGAATTCAGTTCCTTGGGGTTGGAGGACCGCAGTCCTGCTTCCTTGCTGGCTGTCAGCTGGGACGTCTCTCCGCTCCTAGTCCTACATGTGGGCTGCTGTGTCTCAGAGCCAGCAACAGGGTGTAGACTCCTCACACTGTCACCTCTTTGACCCTTCTTTGGAGCTCAGGTTGCTCTCACTGGCAAACGTTCTCCACTTAAAAATTTTTTTTTAAATTGTGCTAAAATACATATAAAATTTACCATCTTAACCTTTTTTTTTTTTTTTTTTTTGCCATGCCACACGGCTTGTGGGATCTCAGTTCCCCAACCAGAGATTGAACCTGGGACCTCAGCAGTGAAAGCGCAGAGTCCTAACCACTGGACCTCCAGGGAAGACCTTCATCTTCACCATTTTAAGTGTATATTTTGGTGGCATTAACAACCCTCAGAATGGGAGAAAATATTTGTAAATGAAACAACGGACAAAGGATTAATCTTCAAAATATACAAGCAGCTCACTGGAGCTCAATATCAAGAAAACAAACAGTTCTTTAGACCTAAATAGACATTTCACCAAAGAAGACATACAGATGGCCAAGAGGCAAGTGAAAAGATGCTCAACATCACTAATTATTAGAGAAATGCAAATCAAAACTACAATGAGGTATCACCTCACACCAGTCAGAACGGCCATTATCAAAAAATCTAGAAACAATAAATGCTGGAAAGGGTGTGGTGAAAAGAGGAACCCTCTTGCACTGTTGGTGGGAATGTAAATTGATACAGCCACTGTGGAGAACAGTATGGAGGTTCCTTAACAAACTAAAAATAGAACTACCATACGACCCAGCAATCCCACTACTGGGCATATACCCTGAGAAAACCATAATTCAAAAAGAGACATGTACCACAATGTTCATTGTGGCACTATTTACAGTAGCCAGGACATGGAAGCACCCTAAGTGTCCATCAACAGACAAATGGATAAAGAAGATGTGGCACATATATACAATGGAATATTACTCAGCCGTAAAAGAAACAAAATTGAGTTATTTGTAGTGAGGTGGATGGACCTAGAGACTGTCATACAGAGTGAAGTAAGTCAGAAAGAGAAAAACAGATACCGTATGCTAACACATATATATGGAATCTAAAAAAAAAAAAAAATTGGTTCTGAAGAACCTAGGGGCAGGACAGGAGTAAAGACACTGACGTAGAGAATGGACTTGAGGACATGGGGAGGGGGAAGGGTAAGCTGGGACGAAGTGAGAGAGTGGCATGGACATATATACACTACCAAACGTAGTAAACGTAAAATAGATAGCTAGTGGGAAGCAGCCGCATAGCACAGGGAGATCAGCTCAGTGGTTTGAGATGACCTAGAGGGGTGGGATAGGGAGGGTGGGAGGGAGCCTCAAGAGGGAGGGGATATGGGGACATATGTATGCATATGGCTGATTCACTTTGTTGTACAACAGGAACTAACACAGTACTGTGAAGCAATTATGCTCCAATAAAGATCTATTAAAAAAAAATCGCACTGTTGTGCAACCGTCAGCCCCATCCACCTTGAGAACACTTTCCACCTTGTAAAACTGAAGCTCTGTGTCCATTAATCAATAACTCCCCATGCGTCCCTCCCTGCAGGCTGTGCTAACCACCATTCTACCTTTTGTCTTTATGAGTTTGATGATCCTAGTTTCCTCCTACAAGTGGAATCATACAGTGTCTGTCTTTCTGTGACCAGCTTATTTCACTTAGCATAATGTCCTCCAGGTTCATCCATGTTGTATCACGTGTCAGAATTTCATTTTTTAAGGCTGAATAATAGTAATATGCCGTTGTATCTACAGACCACATTTTGCTTATCCATTCATCCATCAATGGACATGGGTTGCTTCCATGTTTTAGCTGTTGTAAATAATGCAGTTATGAACATGGGTGTACAAATGTCAATATATTTTCCAGATTCTGCTTTCAGTTCTTTTGGGTGTATACCCAGATGTGGAATTGCTGGGTGATATGGTAATTCTATTTTTAATTTTTGAGGAACTGCCATACTGTTTTTCCACAGTGGCTGCAGCAATTTACATTTCCATCAACAGAGCAAAAGTGTTCGAATTTATCCACATTCTCACCAACACTTATTTCGTTGTTGTTTAATAGTAGCCATCTTAATGGGTATGAGGTGGTATCTCACTGTGGTTTTGATTTGTATTTCCCTGTTGATTTGTGATGTGACAAGCTTCTTTGCTTTTAGGGATTCATGTAACTAGACTGGGTCCAGGTAGATATCCAGGTGAATGGGATAACCTCCCATCTCAAGAACTTTAATGTAATCACGTCTGCAAAGTCCCCATACCATGTAAGAGAACATGTTTACAGGTTCCAGCGATTGGAACATGGATACCTTGGGGCCATTGGTCTGCTTTTCACACTTGAGCAGCTGAAATGGACCTGGAGAGTTTAGGGCCGTGCTGTCCCCTTTTCTCTCCTCAGACCAGGTGGGAAGTGATCATCCAGGGGCTTAAAGGACCTCCAACATCTTAATGAAAATGCAGTTGCTGTTGTTGTTTCCTCACCCGGGTCTTCAGAGACGAATCACCTGAGAGTCACGTGTCACTCAGCACCTCTCGGTCTGTCCATCTGGGCAGCTCTTTCACACCAGGTGTCAGGCAGGTGTCACCAGTGGTGGACAAGGTCCTGTGTGGGAGATAGAACTGCAGCATCACAAGGTTGAAATGTGGTTATGAGTGTGTTCAAGTGAGGAGGAGACCCCAGGGTTCCACGAGAGCAAAGCTACCAAACCTCAGCTTTGCTGAGATGCTGATGCTTAAGCCCAGAGCAGGAGTCACTCAAGGCAGAGGTGAGGGAAGAGCTTCCCAGCAGAGGCAACAGAATATGCAAAGTCCCTGAGGTTGGCAGGGGCTTGGGTGGGGGGTGATTCTGGGATCCGAGGGATGGTGAAGGTGGCAAGAGGCTGGAGAAATCAGTGCTCCCACTTCCCATTCGAGAAACATCTATGATGTTAAGCATGCTTAATAAGGGACTGTTTTCCCTTCTGCAAAAGTCACGGAAATAACAGAGTTAGGAATTGGTGTGCGGCCCCATTACTCAATGGTAATTAAGATGACAGCATCACTCTTTAGTAAGAGATTCAGCCATCAGTTTATTATTCCAGGAGGGAGATTAAACACACAGCATCCATGACATGAAAATGAAAATGTGGTTACTCTCGGGAGCCAAGGGGGATGTGGGGGAACTTCATTCCTTCTTGTCCCGGCCCTGCGCCTCCCTCGCTGCTGCCCTCCCACCCATGCCAGGTTGTCGCCCCCAAAGACCTCCCTATCGAGTTGAGTCACAAACAGATGAATCTTTTAACAGCCCCCATTTCCTCTGCTCCAGGAGGCCTGCACGATGAAACAGCATCTCTGCACAGCGGAAGCCAAGCCAAACAGATTAATGTGAGATGCATCTGCTGTAGATTAAACATTTGGAAAAGCCATTTTATAAATATTTTTTTCCCACAGCAACATCCCCATATGGCCGCGAGCTCCGCTCCCTCTTCCCAACGCTGCCGGCGGCCTCAGGCGTATGTATTGAATGTACACACGGGGTTCAGGACTTCTGTTCCTGGCCTCCCAGGAGCATCCCAGAGCAACGGCTAATCTACTTTGGGGGACACATCAGACTCCTAGGCAATCAAGACAGATGGCGCCCACGTCATGCAGGGCTGGCCGTGGAGGTGCGAGGCACCCTGTCTTGGTCTTCTCTCCAGAAATCCAGCCCACAGCCCTTTGTCTGCTCTGTGCTAAGTCAGGCCTCGGAATACCCGAAACCTAGGTTCTTGTCTTTCTAGAACTCCCCATCCAGCAGGAAAATACCTTCAAGGGTCAGCTCTTGGTCCCGTGAACCATTACACTCCAGAGAACCACCAAGCCCCGTCCCTTCTCCCCAGTAAGTGCTTCCAGATTATGCGTCTGCAGCCTCTTCTATTGCTTCCTCCCACTGCTCCCTTCCACCACATACCCCCAGCAGCCTGAGGGATCACGCTTGTGCACGCCTGGTGTTCAACCCACCACCAGTGGACACCTGCCTCCAGATGTTTGATCAGGCCCTACAAGGCTCCCTGCCTTCTCTCCCTGATAGATAGATTTACAGACAACTATAGAGTCATCAAACTTGCAAAATGGTGCAGAGAGGTCTGATGTATAGCTTCTTCCAATGGCAACACCTTAATAGCTATTATCAATAATAAAACCAGGAAATTGACATTGGTGTTATTGCAGATTTCACCAGCTTTATGTGCACGTGTGTGTGTGTGTGTGTGTGTGTGTGTGTGTGTACGTGTGTGTTTAGTTCTATGCAACTTTACCTCATGTACGGATTCATGGAATTGCCGTCACGATCAAGACACAGAGCGGTTCCATCATCACAAAGTTCTCCCTTCAGAGTCACACACCTCCCCCTCCCCCCCTCCCTTCCCTAACCCCTGGGAAACCTCATCTGTTCTCTGTTTCTGTAATTTTGTCATTTCAAGAACCTTACATTAATGGAAGCATACAATATGTGACCTTTTGAGCCTGGCTTTTTTCATTCAGCAAAAGGCCCTTGAGATCCACACAAGTTGTTGTGCATACCAAGAGTTTGTCTCTTTTTATTCCTTTTTATTTGTTTAACCATTCACCCATTGAAGGACATTTGGGGCGTCTCCAGTTTTTGACTATTACAAATAAAGCTGCTGGAAATAATCATGTGCATGTTTTTGTACGGACATAACGTTTTCATTTCTCGGAACAAGTGTCCAGAAATACAATTATTTGGTCTTGTGATCAATATATATATCATTTTTTAAGGAATTTCCAGAGTTCCAAGCCAAGAAAACACCCAGTGCAAAGATTGGTAGGGAGGGTGTGGCCTGTTGGAGGTGCCAAAAGTAGTCCAGAGCAGATAAAATTCATCAATATCCAGCCAGGGTACCAAGAGTATGGTCCATGCAAGGAAAAATCAGTTTGTTGGACTTGGTCAAAATTAAAAACTTTTATTCTGCAAAAGACTCTCTTAAGACGATGAAAAACCTTGGAGAAAAAATTTATAAACTGTGTAGTTGACAAAGGACTACTACCTGGAACAGAGAGAGAACTCTCAATTTTGTAATGTATAGAAACACTGAATTGCTACATTGTACCCCTGGAACTAACACAGTCTTGTAGGTTAATTATATTTGAAGTAAAAAAAAAAAAAATTTAATTAAAATAAAACAAAGCAAGGGACTTCCCTGGTGGCACAGTGGTTAAGAATCCGCCTGCCGAGGCAGGGGACACTGGTTTGAGCCCCGGTCCGGGAAGATCCCACATGCCACGGAGCAACTAAGCCTGTGCACCATAGCTACTGAGCCTGTGCTCTAGAGGCCGTGAGCTGCAGCTACTGAGGCCGCGCGCCTAGAGCCCATGCTCTGCAACAAGAGAAGCCACCACAGTGCAAAGCCTGTGCACCACAACGAAGAGTATCCCCCGCTCGCCACAGCTAGAGACGGTCTGAGCGCAGCCTGTGCACAATAGCAAAGACCCAACACAGCCAAAAAATAATAATAATGATAAAAATAAAGCAAAGCAAAAAACTAAGCAAATTTAAAAGATAAACAATACTCTGGGGGAAAATTGTTTTTAAAAAAGAAGTCTCAGAACTCAATAGAAAAACCATTCAATTAGAAAATGGTCAAGAGATATTTCACTGGAAAGGATTTATACAGATGGCAAACAAGCACATGAAAAGGTATTCAACATCATCAGCCATCGGGGAAATGCAGATTAAAACCACAGTGATACAATACTACACAACTATCAGAACGGCCAAAATTTTAAAAAAGTGACAACACAGAATGCTGGCAAGGATGCAGAGAAACTGGATCTTTCATATATTGCTGGTGGGGATGTAAAGCACTATGGCCACTCTGGGAGGTCCTGCATAAACACTTTTTCATTGGGGTTTTATTCAGCCCAGGTATTGTTTTGCTTGTCTGGATTTACAAATCCTGGGGTAGCTTAGGAATGACCTTTCTTTGCATCACAGGTTGTCATGTTCACTCTTCTCTGACTTGGGGTCAGGAGACCCAGCAGGGGAGGGGGCCTGTTGGAAGTTTAAGGGGGCCTGTTGGAACAAACAGCCAGACAGCATGGTCCATCTGGGCAAGGCCCTAGGCCCCAAGTGAGGCACAGAAACTCTAAGAATTTGGGGGCCTTCCCAAATTCCAAGAGCCACAGGGGCTTCGACAATGAGCACCTCAGGGGGGCCTCACATGGACTGAAGACAAGAAGGGCTCACATATACTCGACTCTGTGCAAGACCCCAGGGCTTTTGCATGTCCTGAGATGACCAAGGTTGAATTTGCCTCCAGCCATGAGTGACAGGAGCTCAGAGTCAGATATAAGGTGATTTAAAGACTTTTTAGAATGGCAGTTTTGTCTGTGTGTGGACTGAGTTTCTAGGTCAGCACAGTTCTGCTCAAAGTGTGGTCCACAGACTGAGAACTGGTAGGAAATGCTCACCCTTGGACCCCACCCAGACCCACTACGTCAGAATCCCTAGGGGTGGGGTCCGAGATCCATGCTCCCTCTAGCTCTCCAGGGGATTCTTTCACAAGCTTGAGTTTGAGATGCCCTAGATTAAGAAATGCACCCCTCAGGTACAGTGTGCATATTGGAAGGTGCATAATGAACCCACTGCAGAAAGTGGAGATGTGATTGTGGATTGAGTACAGTGATTCTCAAAGGGTGTGGTCCAGGGACCCCTGGTGGTTCCTGAGACCTCCACAGAGGGTTCACAGGGTCAAAACAATTGTCCTAAATAATACGATACAAATGTCCAAACAAATGTCCAGAATCATTTGTCTTTTTCACCCTCATATTCTCATGAGAGTACAATGGGGTTTTCTAGCAGCTGCACGATGTGTGATGACATCATAGCTCTGCCAGCTAATGGAATGTGTGCTTGTGATTCTTGCATTTTAAAGATGTGTTAGTTTTAATTTCTAACACCATTAATATCGATAGATACAACCTTCTTGGACAAAAGCTCTTTGGAATCCTCAGTAGTTTTTAAAAGGGTAAGGCGGTCCTCAGCACAAAAGTTTGAGAACCTCTGATCTCGCACTTGCCACAGAGATCTAGGAAGCACCAATAATAATCATCATTGGAGGCTATTATGCCCATTTCACAGATGAGAAAAATGAGGCTCATAGATTATACCAGTTGTGGTTCTTGGGTTGCAAGCATCAGAAACCCAAGGCTTACCTAGGTGAAAGAGGATTTACTAGAACTCTTGGGGTGGAGGAGGGGAATTACCCAGGCAGCACCCAAAGACCAAGGGATTGATCTGCTTGAATGGAGCAGCCGCCTGTGGTCCTGCTGCCCAATGGAGCTGTGAGAAGGGACCCCACGCTCTCCTAGATAAAGGCAGGCACGTAGCCGGGCCAGTGAGATTCCTTCTCCTGCAACTTGGTTCTTAAGCAGAGGGATAACAGATTGACTTTCTGAGCACAAGGAGGCCTCTCTCCAGGGTCCAGGAACCCCATTTTGCCAACAGCCACTTGCAAGAAAGCAGTTTCCCACAGGTCTCCCCATGGCTCATTGGGGCGAATGTTCAAACCAACGCCCAGAAAGATGTCTGGGTGGCGAGTGGAAGGCTGATCATGTCTGTGCTTTTAAGTTCCTAACGAATCTCCCTCTCCCGGCAGCCCCAAGCCAGCATGGACACAAACCTCGGCCCGCCTCCCTGTCTCGATCGTGCCAGTGTTTGTTGGGAGCTCTGTGTGTGCTGTCTTCTACCCACAGGGAAATCTTTCTCTGGATTTATTGGAGAAATTGCCTGTCAGATATGATTATTTGTTTGGAGTCCTGTATATCTCATTTTGCTGGAGCTGGTGTGCTGTCACACACAGTTTATAGGTATATGGTGGGAGCAGTCCCATTAAATGCCCTTTAACAATATGCTTGGTTAAAAAACAACAACCACCTTGTTTATGGTTAACATAGAGAATCACAAAACTCTTCTTGCCTGGGGACTGTCGGCGTTTGCTGCCTGTAGCAGAGAAGCTGTGTGACTTTAGCCTCAGTGCAGAGGCGGCCGCCACCCGACTCCTTTTCAGGGCAGAGGCCCGAGGACAGCCAGCCTTTGTCCACAATTCATTTCCTCTCTGCCTAATCACAGCAGGTGAAATGGATCCAGACTGACTAGCCCTGAGAAAACAGCCCGTCTGGCTCGGCTAAAATGATGTTTCAGGCGGGGATTTGATCAGCAGAATTAAAAGGCTGAAGACATCTACCCATCCACAAGCCTGGTGAGACATATCCATGTGAGTTGCATGTTTCATTTGGGGTTTTGCCAACTAGGAAGACCTGTTGGGCCAGGACTGAAGTCCTCCTGGCTCATTCTGCCTGCTCCCCTCTGCCCTGCCTGGCCTGGGTCTGGATCCTTCCTCTGCTGGCCAAGCTTCTTGCCATGACTGGAGGGTCCGATACCCTCGCCTGGTTATAAATAGCCAGCAGTGCTGACGAGAGTGCCCCTCCCTTGGTCCGCGTTTCCTCTGGGTACGCACCCATACAGGATGTCGGTGCCTTCTGATCTGGCACCGTTAGCACACGTCTGCTCAAATAAGTTAATGTCCCTATTTTGGCAGACTTAGTTGGCAAGGACAAGGCGTCCACCAGGCTGCCCACGGGGCCCCTCCCCTGAGAACCGTACAGCATTTTGTGTGCTTGGCTTTGCCAGGCTTTGAGAAAGGGCAGCTTCACCTTTCCTGTAACTTCCATGGTCCTGGCCACTGGCCTCAGCCTGACGTTGGTGCAGCCTGAAAGTCTTGGAGTTTGCAAATTCAGCAGAGAAGAATGAGAGAGACGTTCTGTGAGTTCTCAGGGTAGGGGGTCAGCTATGGCATGCTTCACCAAAGGATGGGAACAGAAGGGGTACATTTCTACTGAGGGTTCTCAAAGATATTAAGATCTTCAAGACTCCAAGATACTGTTAAAATGGTAAAAACAAAAAACTCAAGAACTCAAGAACTATTGCAATAGGGGAGAAGAGACCTGGGCTCAGTTCCGACCACAACAAGGGCAAGTGGGGAGTTATAGACAAGGAGCGGGGTGGGGTCAGAGGATGGAAACTCACTAACAGGAAAAATCAGCGTAAGGGGGATTCTGGCTAAACTGAACCAACAGGATTCTTGCTGAATGAAGGCAGGCCGGGAGTGATCAGATATTGCCTGCGGGATGATGGGGGAGGAGGAACCCAATCAGCTATCCAAGTGATCAGATGTTGTGAGGATTCTCAGCAGGATTCTTGCTACAACTAGATGCTACAGTGGTGGTTTTTCCCAGAAAGCCCCACATGTGGATAACTGCCTGGGACTTGGGATCTGCATCCTCCACCTGATCTTCTCCAAGGTTCATGGGTCTTCCTTTCAGAAAAAAACCCATCTCACTTGACATCAGTAATTACATTGTCACCTGACTTAGAAATTGAAAAGCAACTGCAAGTCAGGTTTTGAATACCAGCAGCCAAGGTGGGAAATTACTTCTTGACTCTATTTGTGACTTTTGGAAACGGCCCTGAGACAGCTCCATCCATAAGGATGTCAGGAAGGAGTTATTGTCTAGGCAGCAAAAGGCAGAAATTTCAACGACTGCTCAGGGATCTAATACGGAGTGAAATTCCTCTTTCTGTACTCAAGCACTTTGGAAATGCTAATGTTTTCAGACCCAGACTCTGTGGTTTTTTCAATAGCGTAGATAGCATAGTAAAGTTTGAAGTCAGTTGCCTACTGATTTTACAGTTTCCTTGCTTCCCTTTTCCCCTCCCTGTGTTTCATTTTATTTATTAGAGATTCATCCTTGCCAGGCACACAAGGCTCAAGGTCTACCCGCTACTCATGGTGGCCCGTGGTCTCAGGTCCAAACCTGGCAATGGGCATTCCTTCTCTCAGTCTGCATTTGCTCACCAGACCCCCAGGGCCAGAATTGATGCCGGCCATGGGGACCCTAGAGGACTAAGACTTGGCTCCACTTGGAGGAGCTCACTGTCCCATTGGTCGGATGAAAGGAATGGTGATTTAAAATATGAACCACCAGCAGG
>RJWK010002301.1:0-31133 GCA_004363435.1 Platanista minor
TTTCCTCAAAAAAAAAAAAAAAAAGAAAAAAGAAATTATAAAAAGAAAGGCTCTGAAAAGAAAGCCAGCTACTAGTTCTCAGAATAGAAAAAGTGACAAGATTGAAGCCATGATTCTCAAGACAGGAAGTACAAACTGAAAGTCAAAGAGGTCACTTGGTATTTAGTTAATTTACCAGACTTTAAGAGAGTATTCACAACAGTGTATTGGTTTTGTCCTAGTCTGAGAAATCACAAAAGTCTAGAGCAGTGCTGCCCAACAGAATTTTCTGTGATGATGTAAATATTCAATAGTTATGCTGTCTAATACAAGAGCCATAGCCACATGTACCTATTCAACTTGAAATCAGGATATCATGACTAAGAAACTCAATTTTAAACTTTAAATATTTATTTAAATATACCCAATCAACCTCTGGTCCTCACAGTGGATCTGGGAACAAGCTCATGAAATGTCTGACTTGCACTTTGGACAGAGGCAAAGGAGGGGGCTCCTGGTGTGTGCCAATAACATATAAAAATACAGCAGTTGACTGAGTTCATGGGTCATCCTGCTAGTTCTTCACTACTTACTTAGCACAAAGTGTACTGACAAATAAGGTAATCTACCTTTTCATTTAAGCAAGCTTGGAAATCACTTTTCATATCTGTCAAAGCAACTCTGTCCTGAGGTCTTTTTGGACCACTGACAGATGGAACTATTGAATTCAGATTAATCTGGATCACCTAGGAAATGGGAGAAAAGAGGGAGAAAAGTAATTAGAATTCGTAAGTACAGATTCGAACTTGAGTACTACTTTCTGATGCAGAATGAATATGCTCATATTTGTTTTAATGCAATTTGTTTTAATGGTGATATACACTCCCAAGAAATATTTTAAAACAACTCCATTTAATTTATGAAACATTATAAAACTTTGCTAAAAGATCAGCAGACCAGTATGCAAACTAGCACAACACCAACCATACAGTCTATATAAAATTTCCCCCCCCACCCACAAATGTTTTTTTCCCACAAAGATAACACTGTCTTCACACACGCCTGATGATAAAGTAGATGCCTGTGCCAGCTAAGTTTATTGCTTCTGAGCTCCAAATTCATCCTTCTTTGCCTGCTCTGTGGTAACAGAGGTGCGCTTAGTAAACATTTCTCCTTTCTCAGCTTGTTCGATGTTAAGTCTGGTCAATAGAGGGTGCTTGGGGGACGCAGCAGAAAAGAGGTTTTCTACTCCTGATTCTAGTTTAGCTAGCCAGGCCCCTGCAGACCATGCTTTTATTCCTTGGTTTAAAAAAAAATCATATTTTATAAAAATTCCACCTCCCAGGGCTTCCCTGGTGGCGCAGTGGTTGAGAGCCCGCCTGCCGACGCAGGCGACGCGGGTTCGTGCCCCGGTCCAGGAAGATCCCACATGCCGCGGAGCGGCTGGGCCCGTGAGCCATGGCCGCTGAGCCTGCGTGTTCGGAGCCTGTGCTCCGCAACGGGAGAGGCCACAGCAGTGAGAGGCCCGCGTACAGCAAAAAAAAAAAAAAATCCACCTCCCAGCTAGGTTTCTATTAATTTCTTCTGGTATTTCTACCATTTCCCTATGTACATTTTATTTGTGTATAATCAATTCAAACAAATTTTTCTTCACTATGGCTTTCATCATTATTTAACAGCCTTGTTTATTCTGGTTGAGCACAACCGAAACACCTGCTTTTCTTGCACTTTTATTTCACGGATCCAGGTGATCCTAGTCTGTGTCTAGGTATGTATGAGTTTCTCTTGAAATCAACATCCTGATGAATTTTAGTTTTATTTCTTATCATCTATCTGGTCATGTTTTTAATAGGCACATTTATTCCATTTCATTATACCACCAAATGTTTCCATTTAATTGTTCTTATCCTTTCCCTTTTTAAACAGAATGTGGACAGAGCACTAGATTTGATAAATGGTACTGAAAGGGACCAGAATATAATCACAGAAGTTAAAAGATTTGCCCAGAACGTCACACAAATTCAATTCCTACAGGTTCTATATGGCACTCAATATACTATATGTATTCACTTATTCACCTAACATGTTACTGAACATCCACTATGTGCCACGCACTCTTCTAGGAGCTGGGGACAGAGTGCCAAACAAAGCAGGTGAAGTTCCTGTCCTCATGGAGCCTACCTGTATTCATTCTAGTAAGGGAAAGACAGGCAAATAATTATACAAATTGATAGGTATCAGGTAGGGATACAAGCTATGAAGAAAAATAAAGCTGGGTGAGAAAATGGATTTCCCAAGAAAAAAGAGCTTAACAGTTAACCATACCAATGATAACACCAAGTTGATTTAGTTCCCTGCCACACTTCTAGAAAGTGAATTTTATTACAACTTTCCTGAAAGTGAATTCTACCTACTTCAATATAAATTTCCAAAGATAAGAAATATTTGCTTAGACTGTAAAAATATCTTTTACGTTTAAGATCACATAACTGTATGTCCCCTTCATAACGGTGGATTTTTTACAAAGTATAGACATTAACCAGGTGCAGACATCATCAAAATTGATATTTGGGGAGTTATGGTATTCTTATCCTAAAATAGAAAAAAATTAGACTGATAAATTGAGTCAATTTTATATTTTAAGTACTAAAAATTGAGACTTGATAAAATGTCACAAAATTTACTGTAATATAAATCTATGTAAAATTAATGTATAAAATCAGAGTTGGGTCACAAATAACATTAACTTGTTAAATAAATAATAACAGCTATCACTTATTGAGGACTTACTGTGTGCTTGAAACTGTCATAATGAATTTGTACTTAACGTCTTAAGAATCCTATGAGATAGATATTATCTTCATATTTCAGAGATGAGGAAACTCAGGCAAAAAGGTTAAAAAAGTGCTCAGGTTGTACAGCTGGTAAGTCTTAGAGCTGGGATTCAAACCCAGGTGTTCAGGCTCCAGAATTTAGTCTTAACTACTATTAGGTGGGTTATTGTGTATATACCTGGGAATACTCAGGTTCTCTTGAATTATCCTGGTCATTTCGAAACAATTTCACAGCTTTAAGGTAAGTTTCCATTGATTTGAGTTTGGCTTTGTCAAAACCTAAAAAGATGATTAACAACAATAAAAATCCTTTCAGAAATTTTTAAATCTTTGGGGGTAACGATGCCAAATTTCAGTGATGAGCAAGAAACAAATATTACTTATTACTAAGCACTCAGAAAAGAGTTCTTTACAAATTGATATTATTCTCAATAGTAAAAATTTTACCCTTCATGAAAACTCTTTATAAAATACATACCAGAACCCCCCCTTTTAAAAGTTACTCAATCACAGACAAGATCAGAAGTATTGAGCCAGTTATATAAAACTCACAAAAATATTGTTTGCAAGAGAAAAATAACAAAATTCAATACAAATTACTAGCCACCATGAAAGATGAAATTCATTACTTTCCCTAAACAATAAGCATTAATAGTCAAAATGAAAGAATGAAGTAAATGAAAGTTAAGAATAGTTTTACAGAGCAGAAGGATAGAGATTTAACAAGATCTTCCAGAAATTAAAAGAACTTAGATGTTAACAATAAAGTTTCCAGTTAAACATTCTGGTAGTTATCTGTAAGCTTGATGAGAAGTAAGCAACTGTGGCAGATTATATTTGCCAATGATTGCCACAACAATATCTATCCCAAGTTATATGTTCTCTTACAATGTGACATTGACATTCATCCATCAAGAGGTAGAATCTATGTTCATTCCCCTTAAACCTGAGCAATGTAATTTCTAGCCAGCTAGCTGGCTAACTGGCATGTACCTTCTCTCTCCTCAACCCCCCACACCCCTGCTCTCTCAGGTTACCAACCCTTGAAAAGCCACCATGTGAGAAAGCCCAGATTATATATTCAGAAACCAAAAACAGGTGTTCTGGCTGACAGTCCCAGCTGAGTTCCCAGCTGACAGCCAGCATTCACTGCCAGACATTCAAGTGAACAAACCTTCAGGATTCCTGGCCCTAGCTTTTAAGTCTTGCAGTTGAGGCTCCAGACATCATGAAGCAGAGACAATCTGTACCTCTATGCAGCAATAAATGATTATTGCTGTTTTAAGCCACTAAGTTTTAGGACAATTTGTTACACAGTGACAGATCATTATGACATTAACTCATATCAGTATGTAAGGAATAAGGCATTTCTCTCTTGAACATTCTACCACCCAAAATCCAGTTTAGAGAAAACTCTGTATTCTATGAGGACCATTCCTTCCAAGGTTCCAAAGGACCAGTCATCCATTTTGCCATTTGACTTATCATAATCTGCCCCCAAACTGAAGAATACTAGAATATAACTCCCCAATATACTTATGATGACATTAGTAGTTCAGTAAGGATCTCTTAAAAAAAGAAGTGGATCAAATAAAGAGACCCTGCTTTCTAAAGAATAGGGGCCTTATAAAACCAACACATTCTGGTTTTCCAAGTATTTTCTATATTAGTCAACAGAAGAGTGGTCAAAGTTCCTAGTTAATCAGGCTACAGTAAGAATTTGGAACCTGTAACCCTATGCTGCTTTTCACAAAATTATGTGCTTATTCTTTAGATAGAGCACTGGTTCCCAAACTCTGTCTTGTGGCTCCTCTCTTCCGGGATGTAGAAGAGAACAGCTGTGAATGTGTGCAAGCCTGACTTCCATTAAACTGCAACCTCTGATCACTAACAGGGTGGAGGTATCCATTACTAATTATTGGGAAAACGTGAGGCAAAGATCAGCAGTTTGAATAACTCCTCTAAACTGCTGTAAATGGGTCGCAGTGGGCTAGGGTTTGAGGACACAACACTCTTTAAACACATCTGATGCAGTTTATTTCGAAGCTGCTGTTTTAAAATAAGACAATTTCATGAACATTAAATAACATGTACAGTATTTCAGATAGACACACTGGAAATGTATCACATTTATCCTAGTGATCTAATATCTTCTTACCTGTATGTTCTAAATGTTTTAATGTCACATTGTCAACAGGGAAAAAGCTGAGGATAGCACCATATTCTGGACACATGTTTGCTATTGTAGTTCGATCTACTATAGATAACTGTGAAACTCCACTTCCAAAAAACTCAACAAACTTTCCAGCCACTCCTACTTGCCTGAGGTGCTGTATAAAGAGATACATAGAAAGGCACACAAAATTAGCATGGATTTTCTGAAAACTATAAAATCTAATTTTTAATCGATTACTACTGACAGTGAAAGAGGTCCTCTGTTATTTTTATGAAACATCAACTCATTCTGGTTTTGCAGGTATTTTAAGGTAAACAGTCAATAGAAGAGTGGTCAAATGTTACTATCAGGGTAGAAAAGTTCAAAACGGCTAAGATTCCCATTTTAATGTCTCTGAAATCAGCGTATACCGTAGACTCTATGGTGTGTCTGTTAGCTGGCAGTCTTTCTTTCTTTCTTAGCAGCACATAAAACAGTGGTGCTTCTAACCAATGATGGCATCTTAGATTTAATGAAATACTAATATACTGATGAAACTGTGTATTTAAATGCAAAAAATTATATACTGCTATAAAAATTCTTCAAATTCCAACTACTGATCCAAATATTTACAGCATCATTAATTATAGGTAAATTTCTTTATTTTTTAAGATTTTTTGTTTTTGATGGGGACCATTTTTAAAGTCTTTATTGAATTTGTTACAATATTGCTTCTGTTTTATGCTTTTGGGTTTTTTGGCCACGATGCATGTGGGAAGATCTTAGCTCCCTGACCAGGGATCGAAGCTGCACCCCCTGCACTAGAAGGCGAAGTCTTAACCACTGGACCACCAGGAAGTCCCCCTACGTAAATTTCATTTTGATAGGATTTAACATGTGGCCTCAAACTTAATTCCTTCTAAAATCTTTTTTTTTTGCAGTACATGGGCCTCTCACTGTTGTGGCCTCTCCCATTGCGGAGCACAGGCTCCGGACGCGCAGGCTCAGCGGCCATGGCTCACGGGTCCAGCCACTCCGCGGCATGTGGGATCTTCCCAGACCAGGGCACGAACCCGTGTCCCCTGCATCGGCAGGTGGACTCTCAACCACTGCACCACCAGTGAAGCCCCTTATTACTCATTTTTAAGTAACCAAAACAGATACCCACCTTCTCTCAATTGTAAAAGGGTGTCACAATGGTACAGAGAGACTGCTCAGCACAGTGACGAAGTATGAAACAACAGTCAACCTATGAATAATATTAAGCTCTAACATTTTATAAGTGCTAAGGATCACTTAATCCAAACGTTTTATAGATGCAGAAACTCAACCCTAAAAGAAAGATGTTTCCTAATTTTCACTGTTTTATTTTTGAGGATAAGAGCAATACAGATTAGATACAGCAAGCCAAATGCTGCTTTCCCCAAATTAATGAGGTACCACAATATACATTTTGAAAAACAATATATGATTAATCCTACAAAGATCATGAATAGAACAGGACCTCAAATATGGGACAAAATAATCAAAAAGGTACACCTACATAATAGATTTAATTTTTGCATCAATAAGCCAAAATGTCAAAAGTATATGTAGAACATTGTTAAGAAAAAATATAGCCAGAGGAATCTAAAAAGCACCATTAATTTTCAGCATGTGTGAAGGAAAAGAACTGATTTTTCTAAAATTATAACGGGATATTCCTTTTTCTTTAGGAATAATCCTTCAATTCTCTATTTAACTTCTTGATCTTTTGGTACCACACACTGAATCAATCATTTCTGCAAGATGTCAATTTTTTTTCTAATTAGGGAAGAGGGATCAATACTAAATGGTGAGAGGGAGGCAATACCATTTACTTTCCCTGTGGAGTATCCTGAAAGCCTTCAGACCAGTAATCTAATCGAAAATGCTGAGACGCTGGGCTCCAAATTGGAATTATTTGTGGAACATTTCCCAGGTTCATTCATTTAACGAAATGGGACTTAATCATTACAATAAGGTTAGTGAAAACTAGAAATTTAGAATGGATAGTTACAAATTATTGTCTTTAGGAAACCCTACAGGACATATATTAAACGCATGCAGCCAATATTTTAAAAATTCAGAGAAAAAATTTCTATATAATACTTTTATCATTCATTTTTAATTGAAGTATAGCGGATTTACAATGTTGTGTTAGTTTCAGGTGTACAGCAGAGTGACTTTTTTTTTTTTTTTTGCGGTACGCGGGCCTCTACTGCTGTGGCCTCTCCCGTTGCGGAGCACAGTCTCCGGACTCGCCGGCTCAGCGGCCATGGCTCACGGGCCCAGCCGCTCCGCGGCATGTGGGATCTTCCCGGACCGGGGCACAAACCCGTGTCCCCTGCATCGTCAGGTGGACTCTCAACCACTGCGCCACCAGGGAAGCCCCGACATTTTTTTTTAAATGTTAAAATAGCCAACAGAAAAATTTGACACTACCACATTTTTACAGACTATATTTTTTAAAATACTATCTAGTACAGTAATAGTTTTCAGGGGACAAATGATTCAATTAAGTATTAAAGGAGATGCAATTAGACATTTCCTAACTACGACTTTTTTGAATTCACGAAGGCAACAAACATTCACGAAGGCAACAAACATTCACTGAGGCCATAAGGTATAATGGTTAAGAGCATGGACTTAAGAACCTGACTGCCTGGATGGGAAACCTTGTTCTACACCGACCATTCAGCCCTATGACCCTCTGGTTAAGTCATTAAACCTTACTGTGTCTCAGTTTTCACAGAATTAAAATAAGGATGGTAATAGTAACAATCTCATAGGCTTGTAATGAGGAATAAATGAGTTAACATGTCAAGCGAACAACGACACAACAAACTGTTTTGTACTTACTAGTATAAAGGGTTAAATTTTGCTATTATTACTATGATGATAACTATGATGACACAGAGTGCTGAGGATGAGGTGATGAACCCAAATCCCTGCTCTTATGGGGCTCTTCTACTTACAAAAAAAATCATGTCCACTAAGTTATATACCTAGCAAAATTTTTTTTTTTTTTTTGCGGTACGCGGGCCTCTCACCGCTGTGGCCTCTCCAGTTGCGGAGCACAGGCTCCGGACGCGCAGGCTCAGCAGCCATGGCTCACGGGCCCAGCCGCTCCGCGTTACGTGGGATCCTCCCGGACCGGGACACGAACCCGCGCCCAGGGGGACTCCCAACCACTGCGCCACCTGGGAAGCCCACAGCTAGCAAAATTTTAACTTACCTTTGTAATGCCAAGAACAACATCTATGGATGTAACAAAAGGATTCGATGAGCCAGTTAATTCACATCCAACCACCTCTGGTAAAGTAAGAGAGGCTGGCAGACCAAGCATAACTGCTTCTGTTTCAATACCTCCAACCCCTAATGTAATAAAGACAGGTATATGAGTATAGCACATTTAAAGATAATTTATCTTTGTAACATCTAAACCTCTAGGTGTTTCACGAGCTTGCCTTACACAGTACCTTGCACAGAACTGCTATAATGCTATTACTGTAGATGTGGAACTCAACTGTTCTCAAAAGAATGACTCCACTCACATGGTTGGAAAAAACTGATTTTTACCTTTATTTTAAATTCAGAAAACATTTAGTATCTATTATGCTAGGTACTATGCTATGCTCAAGATACAGTAATGAATAGAACCCAGACCCTGTGAACCTCAAGAAGCTCAGTCTAATGATAAAGACAAAAAGCCAACAATTATAGCACCCTATAAAAGAGTACATGCACTCTGCCAGAGGGAATAGCTGATGCAAAGCCATGAGGTGTAATAGCACAGCCCACTCAGGGAAATAAAAAGATGTGTTTGGGTAAATGGCTAAAGAGGCAACAGGTTGTGAAGGGCCCTATAAAAAACATGAAGAAATTTGGATTTACAAAGAATGCTAGGAGAAGCCACTGAAGTACTTTAAATAAGGGAGTAAGCACATCACCTTCATAGACATCATCATCATCACCACTAACCACTCCACAAATGGTAGTGCTGTGCTGGGCACAGTCCCCCTTTCTTTTCATAAATTCTCTCTTATACCACACTGTCCAAAAACACTTGAATTAAGATGTACTTTTGTTGCTGGTGTTATAGGTGAAAAAACAGCCTCAAAGAGGCTATAAAGACCCTGCTATTTATGTTCTTTTATAAATTTCCTGACAGCCTCTCCCCAAAAGAATTAAATATATTTTAGTCATTTACTTACCCCACCCCAGAATCCCCAAACCATTCACCATGGTTATATGAGAATCTGTGCCAACGACACTGTCCGGAAAGAGGAGGTCCTTTTCTTCAAAAACCACTCTCGACAAATACTCTAAGTTTACTTGATGAGCCATTCCAGTTCCAGGAGGGATTACAGCCACATTCTTAAAAACTCTTGAACTCCACTGTATTTTATTTAAATTTAAGAAATCCAACTGTTAGCATATACCTGAATTTGCCTCATAGTCAACATATAAATAAATACTGACACTAAAAATATTTTACCAATGTTCATCATGGTCAAAGTTTACAGTACATAAAAACAAATACACAGATACTAAACCAAAATATATTCATTTTGCAGATTATTAAAGCAAAATTAAGTCAAAGAAAAATGTTCCAATAGTCCAGATAAACAGTAGCTTTCAACTACATTCCAAGGATTCTCAAGAATGGGAAAAGGGGTAGGCCCAAGCAGAAGACCCTCCAAGCTCACTTGAATTAGAGCCACTGTTTTTAATATTTTGTTATACACTAGGGTTTCTGATTAAGATTTTATTTGAAGGAAAAAAAGTAAAAAAGGGTTCTACTGCTAGTGTTTAAAAACTTCTAAAGATATAAAAATCAAACTTTTCAATATTTCATAAACTCCTATTAAAAAATTTCCCCCCAATCATTTATACCTTGAAAAATTGAAGCCTCTCTCGATTTCTGCCAAATTCTACTTCTTGATTTTTTAATACTGTTTCAGGTCTAAAAAGAAGAAGAACTGGCATTAAATATATGTATTACAGAAAAGATTTGCCTTGTTTCTAAGTCTATATATTTTAAAAATTCTGGGAATAGCAGTTTACTAGACTTCTCAGAATCAGTTATTTTCTTTTCACCAAGGAAGCTCTGCTTTAAGTAACACTAGAAAGCTACTGCAAGGACTTATTATTTAAGCCATGGCCCACACCAGTGTCCCAAACTGTACTTAACATGTATCACTGTGAGATTTGGCTAACGGGTTTCCCTGGTGGTGCAGTGGTTGAGAGTCTGCCTGCTAATGCAGGGGACAAGGGTTCATGCCCTGGTCCGGGAAGATCCCACATGCCGCGGATCGGCTGGGCCCGTGAGCCATGGACACTGAGCCTGCGCGTCCGGAGCCTGTGCTCCGCAACGGTAGAGGCCACAACAGTGAGAGGCCCGCATACAGCAAAATAAATAAATAAATAAATAAATAAAAGTAGCATGGTAACCTTTGTTGGATTTTCCAGTGCAAGGAAAAAGAAGGGCTGTAGCTTAATGAAAAATAAGCATGTACATCTCCACCCACTTAACTCTGTACCAGTTAAACTAGGAGATACTTGTTGATTATCACAATGTAGCAATGACAAACAACTCAACATCACTTTATAGTTTAAAAAGAGCTTTTGGTAAAAATTTTACATTCATCTCACCCAAAACGGAAGTTTCTATTTTATATAAAGTAGCATTTTACTTTATATGGATTATAAATATATTTTACATGAATTATATAAACTAAGAGATAAAAACAATTCACTGCCAAGCAGTAAACATAGTGCCATTTTTAGGAAGCTATTTTTATCTAATGGATATTTAAAAAAAATTATTTCTAACAGCTTTAAGTTGTTCGTTTCACTTGCCAGCTGGTGATTTAAGTGTTGACTAGAATATCAATATAACTTAAATTATACATGTACTTCAGGGTCCAGATAATTAGAGTTGTTTGTCAACTTTTTTTAAGAAAACAAAGATTAATAATTCATTGCTGAGTGATCATTTGAAGCCATAGCACATCTTAATGAGATTTTTCTTAGGACCTCAGGGAACATAGCTTTCTAGAGCCACTTCAATTATCTTACCTTTTCATAGCATATATAGCTACAAAGTACCACACAAACATTTATTAGCTCATAACCTGACTTCAAATCAGGCAGTGATTTCAAGTGCCAAATGTATGCTCTCAACTCTCTATCCCTCAATTTGTTTGAGTCTATAATTAATACTTCATTGATGCATTAAAGCACATGAAAGAGTTACTATTTTCATACAACCAGGGACTATAACATATCTGATCTTAATACTTCATAATTTAGAGTCAAATTGAGGGGAAATGTTACACCAGACTGGATTTTTAGAAATAAAAACATACCATCTTAGCACTTCATACCAGTTATAAAAAGGTACCCAAGAAAATCAATGATTTTTTGAATCAATAAATCTTCCTTTTCAGGAAACTAATTTCTAAATAAGAAGAGAAATTAATCTCAAAATTCAACATGTCCCTAACAATCAGGACAGCCCGGTAGGGAATACGGAGTACTTACATAAATGTAAAACTGTCATGATTTGATAGCAAAGGACCCACAGATTATATTGAATTCTTAGAAAGGAAGAGAACCTGAGTTCACTTATAACCTGAGGCTTTACAGCTATACTGAGCACAAAATTTAGAACTACCCAGAATTTGAAAGATCCAATTTAGGGACAAATGAACTAATATATTATTTGGTACTTACGATGAAATATGTGTTGATATTATTCTTAGCTAGCCTAAATCTTAAATGTGTTAAATTTTTTTCAATTTGAAAAAGTGTAAGTCATTTTTAACTCATCCTTAAAAAACTTGACAGTCTAGTAAACAATGGGATAAACAACATAACTCTCTTAAAATAAGACTAAGACTTTGGAAACTTTATAGCATATAAAAATTCAAATTATAGAACTCTTTTTTTTATTTTGAAAAATTACCTATTAGGAAATTTAACCAACTCTTAAGAACGGGATTCTTTTCCAGGCAGGTTTACTACTTTCCATGGTACCATATAGGAAATTGCTTATCTAAAAGAGCTCTTTAAGTTTATAACATATGATAATGATAATATTCTTAACATAGAGGTCTCAATGCAATAAGAAAGAATAAGAAATCTCCTAATAGGAAAATAAAGCTAAAAATATAGAGATTTCATAAAAGAAATCTGAATGAATAATGAGCATGTGAATGGTATAAAGTCACTAAAATAAAAAATTTACAGCTCAAGATAATTTTCTGTCTACATTAGTTACAAAAATTAAATATAGAAAATTCTTAAGAAAAGTTTTCTTCGAAGGAACAGAAATAAATCATGGTATTTAGAGACTACCATTTTAATTAACTTTGCTTCTTTCAGTACAATAGGAAGCACAATAAATATGAAGGCAATGTAACAGGAATCAGGAGGGGAAGGAGAATAAACATGATTTCCTTAACTGAAAAATAATCTGGTACTAATAAATATTTTTAAAAACATCTCATACTCAGGCACTGGTTGCAAATGAAAAGGACACAGAATGGGTGTATTTTCGATCTGCGAAGAAAATCTTCCTGAGTTTCGGCCTAGTTCTCCAGAATCACACGATCCTCGGCAGGTAGTCTGGCCTCTGCAGGGAAGCTTCTTAGGCTGCAGTCTAAGTGGAGAAAGCTTTCCTGCTTTCTGTAGGTCACCACCTCCAGGATTTGGAGCATTCTGTATTGCACTATCGTTCCAAAAAAGGGAACAAAATAAAACCATTTAAAAGTTACAGAAATTTAGCTCTTCAAAAAGCACACAACAGCAATGCTATCTGGAAGTAAGAACTGAATGTTATTCAAAGGTTAATATATCATTTATTTCAGGTTTCAAAAGTAAATCTCAGATTACCAAAAAAAAAAAAAAAAAAAAAAAAAAGTTGATTTATTTAAATTTATGGAGATTAAAAAAAAATTGTAGGGCTTCCCTGGTGGCGCAGTTGAGAGTCCGCCTGCCGAGGCAGGGGACACGGGTTCATGCCCAGGTCCGGGAAGATCCCACATGCCGCGGAGCGGCTGGGCTCTTGAGCCATGGCCGCTGAGCCTGCGGGTCTGGAGCCTGTGCTCCGCAACAGGAGAGGCCACAGCAGTGAGGCCCGCGTACCGGGGGGAAAGAAAAAAAAAAAAAAAATTGTAAGTGCCACTAAAATCATTTTCATATAGTAACTTTTGGCAAGTAGCAAAATCGATTTTTTTTCCCATCTAACAACTTAAAAGAAGTTCAGAGCCATCGTTTAATATAGAGAGCAAAGGCTCTCACAGGTTTTAATAAATTGTAGCCTTATTCCATTACTCCAGGGAATGTAAAAAGAAAGCTGGTACATGAAAACAGAATCATGTCTTCTCTAGTTTGACTTTGGTCAAAAGGACCTTTTAAATGTAAGAAATTTATTTCAGTGGAAGGAAAATACAGCTGTAGTAATAAGCTCAGTGTTTTTAATCACCAATTTAGACATTAAAGGCGCACATCTTTAAATTCTCTCTGGAAGTTAAAAAACAAAAAGGAAATGAAGGCTTAATTCAGATATTCACTCCAAAAAGCAGGTTCTAGGCTTACACATATCTATAAAAAATGGCAGCAGAAATATACAAACATGAAAATCACTTTAAATTTAAACTGAGTTAAAAAGAAAATTCACCAATACATCAAGTTTTCACCAGTTTTTCTTTTTGTATATTAGTCAATACTAACTGTAGCAAACTTTACTCTGGCACAAATCATCTCTATTCCCTTTCTTCTATACCACACACTCCCAGTGGACTGGCTGCCAGTCAACGTGCGTGGCTGTCTTTATAAATATGTGTATTGACGTACCATTTGTTGAAGTCAATTTGTAAAGAATGATCAACCGTGAGATCTGTCGGACAGGCAGGATGGACTTTCTTAGGGTCACCTCCAAGAGTTTTCACTGCCTCCCTCATAGCAGCAAAATCCACCATTGCCGGTATTCCACTAAAAAATAAAGAATGATCAACTTCTAATTCTTCTTTTATATATGCTCAAATGATCAATATGCATTTTTAAATTTAAAAAGTATCCCTTTTTAATTTGCATTCATGTTTGACAATGTACAGGTTATCCAAAGTTAGATGTATCCTGGTTTAATGAGAAGTAGTATTAAATATTACCTGAGAATTTGAGGGCTCAAAGGTAGATGTGCCAAAAATACAACAGATGATTTTTAGAGGCATAAGAGAACTTCAAGGGAACTGCCTATGGAATTCTTTCTCTTGCCTTAAATTTTAAGATACCCCTCCCTTTTCCCCAGCTCCGGCCCCTCACTCCCAGTGCCTTCTTGTCTCCAAAGTTACCCACTAAATATATGGATATAGATATAGATGGATCTATATCTATATATACATATATATCTCCAGCCAACTATATAAGAAGCATTTACCAAATGCCTTCAATGTGCTAGACACCAATGGTATAAGGCCAAATAAGGGAGAGCAACTGTTCTCAAGGAATTTGTAGGGAAGATAAAGTAGCAATTATAGAATAGTATCATGAGTACTACAGTAGCAGCATATACAGGGTACACAGAGCAGTAGCTTACAAACCAGATTTAGGTGGGTGGGTGAAGGGGATGTTCTTATTTGTCTAGCTTACCTCCTACACCTCCTTCAAAACTCAGCTAAAGGTTAATTCTTCCAATAAGTAATCCCTGGACACACAGATTAGGCAGAATCGTTCAAGCTATGGTAAAGACTTTATTCTAAGTGTAATGGAAGCCAATTAGAGAATAGGGGAATGATATGTCCTTGATTAACATCTTTTAACCAAGTCACTTCACCTACTGTGAAAAGACAAGACTATACATTCCAAGTATGGAAGCAGGGATACCAGTTAACAGATTATTATAGTTATAGTCCAGGTAAGTGAGAATGGGGCTAGAATCAGGATGACTGTGGTGGAGATGGTAAGAAGTATTTGGATTCAGGATATGTATATTTCAAAGGTAGAGTTGACAGAACCTGCTGATAGACTGGATTATGTACGAAGGAGAGGAGCCAGGGTTAACTCCTAGATTTTTGCTCTAAACAAACAAGAGACTATAGCGTCACTCAATATGACAGAAAAAACTTGGGAAGGAATACATGAGGGGGGCTGAGCAATGAAGTTTTGGATATGTTAAGATTGAGAAGCCTATTGGCTATGTGGAGATGACAAGTAGGCAGATAAAAGTAGTTTTTAAATAAATGGTTCCAAAAAAAAGTGCCTAATTTTTAACAAATAGCTTCAGTTTAGAAAAAGCAACTTTTTAAATTTATAAACTAATCTTCACAATTAAAAAATGAGCCATCAGGGAGTCTGAATTTTAAAAAGCGAACACTCTGAAAATTCATCATGAAAAATAAAACTATCACTCACGTAAAATCTTGAAGAAGAACACGGGCAGGGAAAAAGGGCACTTCAACATTGCTTTGTTTGGTTTTCCAGTCTAAAATGTTCATAACATCTTCCCTTTTCATTAAAAAGCCATCACAATTTCGCACAGCAGCTTCCAACAGGACCCGTATTGAGTAAGGCAGAACATCTGATTCAAGAGAAAATATTACCATTAATAAGGGAATAATCATAACTACATATTGTAAAAATTACAATAGCAAAATCATAAAGACACAGATGCTTTGTTTTCTCAATTAAAAAAATTTTAGTCTAGTCAATAAGCAACCAGGATTTGCTGTATAGCACAGGGAATTATATTCAATATCTTGTAATAACCTATAATGGAATATAATCTGAAAATATATATATAACTGAATCACTTTGTGTACACCTGAATCAAAATATTGTAAATTAACTATATTTCAATATTAAAAAAATTTTTAGTCTAGTAAACAGGGAGTGAAACACCATTCTTGTTAATACCAGGCTTTCTATAAATTTGACTTTCCTGTATGTAAGCTGAGGCCCTGAAAAAGCAGAGATAAAACCTTCACCTAAACTTTAATAGAATAAATGAAAAATTAATTAACTAATTAATTAAAAAAAACTTCACACAACAGCTGTACTGACTTGGGCATATGAGACTGACAAGTACTTAACATTCAGGGAAAACACAGAAAAACTGAAAAGCACAGATAATTAGAATACAATAATGAAAACATCCCGATTATGGCAAAAAATGTTTAAACTGTGTAAAAGCTTGTAATAAATTTAAAGGATCTGCATCAAAAATAGTTAAGGCTGGGCTTCCCTGGTGGCGCAGTGGTTGAGAGTCCGCCTGCCGATGCAGGGGACACGGGTTCGTGCCCCGGTGCGGGAAGATCCCACATGCCGCGGAGCAGCTGGGCCCGTGAGCCATGGCCGCTGAGCCTGCGCGTCCAGAGCCTGTGCTCCGCAACGGGAGAGGCCACAACAGTGAGAGGCCCGCGTACCGCAAAAAAAAACAAAAAAACAAAAAACAAAACACAATAGTTAACGTTTAAAAATAAACCAGGGTGCTTGGGTGAATAAAATTCATTTCATGAATATTGTCATTAACTCTTGATTACCAGTTTAAGGAGAGAAATAGATTTCAATGTTTTAAAATTTTTTGATCCTATTAAATTCTCACACTGGATTTTGCCACAAAGAAGTATTTCCTTAGGACTTAAATGGAAGACTAAATCAATATGAAATTAGCTAAGTCACGGTAACCCACATAATAGATTACTATGCAGCTGTTTAAAGGAATGATGATCTCTGCATGCTGATAAGAAGTGATCTCCAGGGCTTCCCTGGTGGCGCAGTGGTTAAGAACCTGCCTGCCAACACAGGGGACACAGGTTCGAGCCCTGGTCCAGGAAGATCCCACATGCCACGGAGCAACTAAGCCCATGTGCCACAATTGCTGAAGCCCACGCATCTAGAGCCTGTGCTCCGCAACAAGAGAAGCCCGCGCACTACAACCAAGAGTAGCCCCCGCTCGCCGCAACTAGAGAAAGCCCGCGCCCAGCAATGAAGACCCAATGCAGCCTAAATAAATAAATAAATAAAATAAAAAAGACGGGATCTCCAGACTGTACCATTAAGAGAAAAAGCAATGCAAAACAATGTTTATAGTATATACCTTTACAGTAAGAAAGGGAGTAAAAAAAAAATGTATAAGAATATGTATTACTATATATTAAATATAAAATTAAAAACTATAACTTTAAATATATTAAATACATAATAATATATACTCCCCCCCGAAAGAACAATGAAAGGATAAAATAAAAAACTTAGTATATATGCCATATAGTATTTTGGTTGTATCTCCCTAGCAGGATATATACTAAGGGCAAAAAGATCCACAAAGAAAACAAATTATGTTCAGTCATTAGTACTGATATTGTAGTTTTGAAATTGTCATATATACAATGAGAAGAAAGCAAAAAGTACTTCTGTTACTATGGTTGGGAACCAAGATTTAAGAGTAATGACGTACAAGTATAAAATCAGAGTAGCTAAGTTTAAAAAAAACCTTACATTTCAATAGGTATCATCAGTACAAACTCATGATTTTTCTCTTTCTAAAAAATATGTATGTATTTCCTATCTCTGATCAGTGAAAATGCCTAAAATGATGACAATCCAATAGTACTGAACCACTAGCAACTCAGGCTGCTGTTTCTAAATACTATTTCCCATTTTTTTAAAATGCAGAGTTCCTTGGAGAAATGGTTAGTTCCATATTTGGGGAAGGATATGCACAAAATGAGCCTGGAACATCCTGTGTCAGAAACCAAAGAAGTTATCAAAGACTAATGGGGACACTAATGGATCAATCTGAGCAACAAAATGAATAATGACTGTAATACACTAAAATATATCAAATATATAAAGAGCCCTCAGTTCATAATGACTCTTTTGCTACAGAAACTCATTACTCTGAAAACTGACAAATAAAGGGGGGAAATCAATCATTAATCTTGTCTTTCCTGATTTCAAGTGACAAAACAGTAAAGAGGAGAAAGTTCCTCATAACAGAATTACAGCTAATAAATGTAGAATGGCAGTGATATAATTAGAAAAATCACCAATGTGCAGTACCTAATAATAGATCTGTACAATGATCATAAGTGGATACTAAAATCCTGAGGTGATATATGAATGGGGAACTTACAATGGATGGATCAAGCTGAGAACAACTATACCCAACTCAGCATCACCAAAAGTAGGACATTATAGATATTATTTGCCTCCTGATGAAATAGGAAATATACGCTAGGAGATGTTCTTTGCAAAAATACATACATACATAAACAAACCTGAATCTAATCAAACATCCAGCTCTAACTTCTAGTTAACAAGAAATATGGGGGATAGTACAACAATAAAACCATGAAGAAACAATCAAATCCAGAATGTAGTACATTCTACAGAACAAAGAACCTGATTTCTTCAACATAAAAATGGCATGGAAAAAGGAGAGAGGACGAATATTATAGATTAAAAGAGATTTAAGGGCTTCCCTGGTGGCGCAGTGGTTGAGAGTCCACCTGCCGATGCAGGGGACACGGGTTTGTGCTCCGGTCTGGGAAGATCCCACATGCCGCAGAGCGGCTGGACCCGTGAGCCATGGCCACTGAGCCTGCGCGCCCGGGGCCTGTGCTCTGCAACAGGAGAGGCCACAACAGTGAGAGGCCTGCGTACCGCAAAAAAAAAAAGAGAGATTTAAGAGACAGAAAGACCAAATGCTACATGTGGATCCTATTTGGATACCGTGTGAACAAACCAACTGAATAAATGTATTTTTGAGACAACCAGAGAAATCTGAACTTGGACAGGGTTTTAAATCATATTAAGGAATTACTGTTAATTTTGTTAGTTATGAGAAGTCCTTTCGTACATCAGAGATGTATATTGGAGTACATTTACAGATTTTAAAAATGGTGGAATATTTGAAACAAAAGATTGACAAAATGTTGATAACTAGCTGACAAATACGTGGTGGGTTATCACACTATTCTCTCCCTACTTTTATGCTTGAAATTTTTTTTTTTTTTTTTTGAGGTACGCGGGCTTCTCCCGCTGCAGAGCACAGGCTCCGGACGCGCAGGCTCAGCGGCCATGGCTCACAGGCCCAGCTGCTCCGCAGCATGTGGGATCCTCCCGGACCGGGGCATGAACCCGTGTCCCCTGCGTCGGCAGGCAGACTCTCAACTACTGTGCCACCAGGGAAGCCCTGCTTGAAAATTTTCACACACACAAATTGAAGATGAATGAAGTTGTAGGTAAAGAGGATAAAGGACTACATATCAGAAACACTAAATTCAAAGCCAGTATTTGCTATTTACAATAGGTATGACCTTTGGAAAGCAACTCAAGTTGATGCATTTTCTCATTTAAAATGGGAATGCCAGCTACCTAACATATGTGAAGAATATCTTATCTCAACATCTACCTAGTGCATGTAAAACCCTCAAACAAACATATTATGACAAACAGTAGGTACTTAACAAATATTAGTTTCCATTCTTACCTCAATGAGAAACACAATGAAGCCCCCAAAACCAAGAGGAGTTACAGGGGGGACATTTTTTTTTTTAACAGAACATTTGGAAATGATGAGAAGTAAAATATTATCCCAGAAGCAAACACGAAATTAACTTTGGTTAATTATTCTGGAAAAACAATCTCAGGAATATTTTTTGTTTTAAATATCTTTATAAAAAGCATTTTGTCAGATTTCTAGTAAAATATGGTAAAATAAACACCAGTAATTATCTCCACTCTCTCCTGCAACCCACTAATAGTAAAGAAATAAAAAAATTATAAACTTACAAGAACAAAGAAAGAAACAGAGAGAAGCAAAACTAACAAAATTTTGGAAAATAGTCCTTGGTTGACTGGTAATGGACTGAGCAGAATAGAGAAAGCTGAAACTAAATGTCTACATAGGTGAAAGGCAATCAGAAACAAAGACTAGGAATCAGGATAGCCTGCAATTTCTTAAGAGGAGTGTAAGAAACTAGAAGGCAATGTAACAATGCCTTCAAAATTCCAAGAGAAAATAATTTCCAACCTAGAAATCTGTAAACAGGTAAACTATCAATTAATCAGGCAACGTCTCAAAAATTTACTTCTCAGGCACCCTTTCTTAGGAAGCTACTGGGATATGTTCTATAAAACAAGGAAGTCAGTGGAAAATAAAAAATCATGATATCTAGGAAACAGTCTCTGACACAGGAAAGTGCAGAGACTCTTCTAGGGCAACACCATGTAAGCCACAGTGCAATCGAAGATAGAGTCCAGATGGTATGCTGCTAAGAGAAGGGAAAAAAATTAATTGACAGATTACCTGATTATACCAGAAGGAGTTTAGTTCTTTTGGAGAGTTTGGAGATGAAGTATTGATAAAAACATAGAAAACTAAGCAAACAAAAAAAGACAGTCATTAATTCCAGAAAAAAAATACAAAGTTGTAAGAGAAACGAGATGCAATCATCATTTATTACATGGATTGGCTGAGAATATTTACAGTCATAATATAAGCACTGAACATTGATTTAACCAAAAATTGTAACTATACTAGGAAGAGGTACATGGGATATATGTAGGGGAGAAGAAAAGTGCCAAGTTCTCATTTTCCATAGCAAAAAGTAAAGTCTAAAATTGAAAAATCAAGAACAGCTGGCTATTTAATAATATGGAGGACATTACCAAAACAGATAGCCAAAAGAATTAAAAATAAGTATTCTCTGCAGAGTAGAAATTTGGGGCAGGGTTACTCTTTTGGTTATAATTTCAGTGGTCTTACTGCTTTTAACTCTATCATTTGAAAATTAATACTAAGTTAAAAAGCAATATCAGATAAGAGTGTGCTAAGAAAAAAAGAATCACAAATGTTAACTGGACATTTTGTCAATAAGGAGCACTAACTTGCAGATTTGTCTAATTTCAGAATAACTACTAGAAGCCTACAGCAAGGGAAGATGCAAATAAACACCCTCTCCCCCAAACAAAAACAATTTATTTCTTATCTTTCTCTGTGGTAGCCAGCCTCCAAGATGATACCAGTAATCTTCACCTCCTGGCATTCATGCTCTCACATAACCTACACTGAAGATCAGTTGTTTGTATGACCAAGAGTATGGCAGAGATGACAGTGGGGGACTTTCTTCCTCTCTCTCTCTCTTTCTTTCATTGTAGTTGACTTACACTGTTGTGTGAATTTCCGGTATACAGCAAAGTGACTCAGATATAGATACATAGATGTATTTCTCATTATGGTTTACTACAAGATATTGAATCTACTAGCTCCCTGTGCTATATAGTAGGTGATTGTTGTTTATCTATTTTATACATAGTAGTACATATCTGCTAATCCCAAACTCCTAATTTATCCCTCTCCCCTGCCCTTTCCCCAATGGTAACCGTATGTTTGTTTTCAATGTCTGTGAGTCTATTTGTTTTGTAAAAAAGTTCACTTGTATCATTCTTTTAGATTCCACATATAAGTGATAACATACTGTATTTGTCTTTCTCTGTCTTACTTCACTTAGTATGATAATCTCTAGGTCCATGACAGTGTGTGACTTCTAAGGCTAGGTTATAAAAGTATTCCAGCATTAGCCTTCCTCTCTCAGACTGCTCACTCTGGGAGAGGCTGGCAGCCTGTTACAAGGAAAATCAAGCAGCACTGATGAGAGGCTCATGTGGAGCAAACCTGAGGCCTCTGTGCCAACAGCAAGCACTGACTTGCCAGCCATGTGTGAATGGGCTGCAATAGAAGCAGATCCTCTAGCTCCAGTCAGGCCTTCGGATGACTGCAGCCCCAACTAACCCCTGCTGTAACCTCAGGAGAGATCCTGAGCCAGAACTATTCAACTAAGCCATTTTTGAATTCCTGACCCACATAAACTGTGAGATAATAAATGTTTACTAATGCTTTAACCACAAAGCTTTTAGTTTAATGTATTACATAGTAAGGGAAAACTAATACAATTCTCTTCCTCAACTTTTTAAACAGTAATATCTACAGTTATTTATTTAGGATCTACTAAGGAGAAAATATCAATGTGTTTTACCTACATTATCTCATTTAATCCTTAAAGTATATCTATAGGTAGATACTCCAGAGCCCTAACAGTAGAGAATAAGTTAGCAGGTGTGGAAAAACGGACACAAGTGCTCTAGTTTGTTTTTAGCAATATTAATTCCATATCCCCACTCTGGATCAGGCACAAAGTTCACCAAGGCCCTTAGTCTCTTTCTTCTTCCCTATTCTCCCTATGGCCCCCCACCACGCCACATACTATCTCATGCCCCAGTTATACCATCATAAAAGTTCCTTCTCCAAACCTCTCTGATCCCCATTCTCACACCTTTTCTTCAACACCATGAGGACTTACTTTCTCCCTTATCCATCAGCACCTGCTTGTCTATACCTCCCGTCACAGAAGCAGTTTAGGCTTTATGTGGTCAAATTTCTCGTTTCCCCAAACTGTTCACTTTTTCCCCTTTGTTCTTTTATCCTTTCTGTCCATCAAAACACCAAAACACGAACCTGTTTTGTCCTTTCAGTTGGTGAACCCCCCATCACTTTCCCACTTATGAAGAACTGTTCTTTCTTTTTATTTTATTATTTTTTGCGGTACACGGGCCTCTTACTGTTGTGGCCTCTCCCGTTGCGGAGCACAGGCTCCGGACACGCAGGCTCAGCGGCCACGGCTCACGGGCCCAGCCGCTCCGCGGCATGTGGGATCTTCCCAGACTGGGGCACGAACCCGCGTCCCCTGCATCGGCAGGTGGACTCTCAACCACTGCGCCACCAGGGAAGCCCTGTTCTTTCTATTTAAAAAGAACTTCATTGAGGCATATTTTACACATAATTCACCCTTTCCAAGGATACAATTCAATGATTTTTTTTAGCAAATTTACCAAGTTGCACAATCAGCACCATAAAACAGTTTTAGAATATTTCATCACTTAACTAGATTCCTCATGCCCATTTGCTGTTAATCCCTGTCCTTTCCTTGCCCACGCCTGGAAACTACTGATCTACTCTGTCTCTATAGCTTTGTCTTTTCTGTATATTTCATACAAATGGAATCACCCAGTAAGGTCTCTTGTGTCTGGCTTATTTCACTGAGCATGCTTTTGAGGTCTGTCCATGTTGTAGCATGTATCTATAGTTAATTTCTTTTTATTGCTTAAGAGTATTCCATTGTATGGCTATACCAAATTTTGTCTATCCATTCACCCAGTGAAGGACATCTAAGGTTGTTTCCAATCTTCAGCTATTATGAATAATGCTGCTGAGATGATTCATTTGCCAATCTTGGTGTAGAGAATGTTTTTATTTCTCTTGGGTAGATTCCTAAGAATGGAATTGCTGGGTCATATGTTAAATTTATGTTTGATGTTTTAAGAAACTGTCAAACTATTTTCCAAAGTGGCCACACCACCTTACATTCCCGCCAGCAGTGTATGAAGTGACCTCATTTCTCCATATCCTTCCCAACATGCTATTGTCTGTTTTTTATATAATACCCATTCTAGTGGATGTGAAGTAGTTCACTGTGGTTTTACTGGTGGTGATGTGTAAAGGAGGAGGAAGGAAAAAACAAATCCCTAAAACATCAACCAGAGAAACTGGTACCAATATAAATACACGATTACAACCTCGGTTGGGTCCTCACCATTCACTCAAATGCTTTGTTTCTCTGATCTGCCTGTTTTCCCACACTCCACAATAATTCATTCATACCGTCAACTACTCTCCTTAAAATCAAATCTCTATTTGCCACCTACAGGATCTAGCCCCACTTCCTACCTCCTAGATAAATAAAAACTAATAGTTCCTATTTCACTTCCTCCTACTTTATACACAAGCCTAGATACCTCTCGATTTATCCTTTTCCTAGTTAAGAAGGCAGCTGTGGACTTCCTCCTACTAAATGCCAACTTTTTTTTGCAGTACACGGGCCTCTCACTGCTGTGGCCTCTCCCATTGCGGAGCAGAGGCTCTGGATGCGCAGGCTTAGCGGCCATGGCTCACGGGCCCAGCCGCTCCGCGGCATGTGGGATCTTCCTGGACCAGGGCACGAACCCGTGTCCCCTGCATCGGCAGGTGGACTCTCAACCACTGCGCCACCAGGGAAGCCACCTAAATGCCAACTTTTATAGGAGTTCCGCATCCAATTCCCAGTGATACATTTTAGGACCCATGAGTCATCAATTCTCTCTCCTTTTTCTGTAATCTATCCTTCAACTGGATTCTTCCCATCAGCATTTGAAGTCTCTAGCCCCAGTTTCACACACACACACGTGTACACACACACACACAGCTTCCAAGAACTATCTTCTTCAAACTCTCAACCAAGTTTTTTGAAAGTCACCTATATTCCCAATGTCCACTTTTCTACACGTTTCATTTTATACTTCTACACTTCCATTCACTCTTCAGCCCAGCCCAATCTGATTTCTTAAAATATCAATGAAACAGCTCTAACTAGAGTTTCAATATTCTCTCAACAATACTAAATGGAGCTAACAATTTCCTCCTTCTTGAAACACTCTACTGGCTTTCACAATACCATTCTCCATGTGTCCAATCTCACGTTTCTGCCTTACTTGCAAGCAGAAGCAATGACTGCCTTTGTTCCAGACTATTTTGAAAAAGATGTTAATATAGTGAATAGCCTTGGAAGATAAAGATAGTGTCTCTTTCTGGAGCAAAGGGCAGGCATGCTTACTGTCCATTATAAAAGATTTGGGTTCCCTAAGTCAGACTTCATTTTCTGTAACACAATCTCTGTGTGCAGGTATTACCTGGCCTTCTCCAACACATGCTGGTACCAAGCACATTGCTTTGCTATGGGTAATAAACTGTCCATTGTCTCTGATCCAAGAGTTTTGTGTCTTCTGCCAGCATCTATGGAACTGTCAGTTTAACTTACAAAGGAGAGTGAAATTTTGGCACTTTTACAGTTCTCAACACTTTCTGGCAGTCCTATTTCGGTTTCCTGGCTGACCTCTACTCCTTTACCTGATCTTTAAATGTAGGAGTTACTCAAGAGTTCATATCTAGGCTTACTGCTTTTCTCACTCCATATCGTCTCCTCTCAGGAGTTTTAATTGATCCTATGGCTTCAAGGGACTATCTCTACACCAATAACTCCAAAATATTTTTCTGCAGTCCAGATCTGTCTTCTGAGCTCCAGAACCATGCAGCTAATTGCCTCACAAACTTCTCTACTTGAATATTGATATGTTCCCAAATTCACTAGTACCTAAACTGAACTCTGATTTCCTCTCTGCCCCTGTCCCACATCACCACCACCTCTGTGTTCCCTAGCTCAGTAAACAGCACCACCTTCCACCCAGATGCTTATGCCAAAGCATCTAGGCAACATCCTTGACACCTCTTTCATATATATTTTGAATTTGTCTACTTCTATCACCACCACCACTAAAACAAGTACAAGCCACCACTATGTGATCTCTCACCCAGATTCTTTAGTTCATCTTTCTATCTCCATACATGCCCCATACCAGTGGTTTTCAAAGTGTGGTCCCTGGACTCCTGGGGGGCCCTGAAACTCTTTCAGGGAATCTGCAAGGTCAACTAAGACATTATTTGCTTTTTCCACTATTTTGACATATGTGCTGAAGGTTCAAGAACAATAGTGGATAAAACTGCTGATGCCTTAGCACGACTCAAAGCAGTGGCACCAAATTGTACTTGTACTCACTGTACCGTTCATTTTCAGCCAAAATACCAGTTTCACTTAAGAATGTCCTTGATGAAGCAGAAAAAGTGTTAATTTTATTAAATCTCAACCAGTGAGGTCAAGTCTCAACATTCTGTGTGACAACAATGAAGTGTATACAGCATTTCTGCTCAAAACCAAAGTACAATCGTTGCTCAAGGGAAAAACACTTGTGTGATTGAATTACAAGCTAAATTAGCCACTTTTTCCAAAGAACACCATTTTCACTTGAAAGAACAAATGACCAACTATGATTATTTAAATATGGTTATCTGGCAGACATTTTCTCACAAATGAATGAAGTAATAAGCCTGTCTGCTCATTATCTAGTCCCACCACTCTCTGCTCACTGTGTTCACTGAAGATCTTTGAGAAATAAAGGTTCACTAAGTTACGCAGATCTTCCAAATGCAGACACATTTTATCATACAATAAATAAAAAATACAGACATGCACATTTGTTAGTATCACTGCAGCCCTTTCAACACGGGAACCAGAGCTCCCATGAAGCTGTGCACTCTGAAAGACTCCTCCTGCCTGTGCCAGAACCTGGACCAAGACGCTCTGCGCAGAAGACCCTTTGCCTTGCCACTGCCTGGACTTCCCCTGCAAGCTGCCTGGAGGGTCACACAACAAGCTGCTGCTGCTTCTGCAAGCCCCCATGTGTCCCATGCATCGTGAAGGGCTCTTGCCCCTGCCAGCATCTGTTCTCTCAATACACGTTCACAGTACCAGTTGCTGGTTGCCTACTCCCCTGCATGTGCTCAAGATGATGGCCTACTGCCTGCCCAGCAACTCCAGACCAGCTCCAGTCTGACCAAACAAGCAAACTTCTCTGCGATCTAATGAGCTGAACCACACCTTCTCCAATGGTACCTGACCCCCTTCCAAGTTTTCCTTCCTTGGGTATTCTCTGTCAGCCCTACAGGTACCATAAAGAATTTCCTTACATCTTACAATTACTCTTGTATCACAGTTAATAATTATTTACATTAAAGTTCCCCTATTCTATGTCCTGATTGGACTGAGACTACTACAACATACTAAGGCACTGTACTTAACACTTTCCATTACTAAACTGTGTGCTTTCTTTAGCACAAAGATGCTATCTTAGCCATCTTTCACTCACCAGAAACATGTGAGTACTCAATCTTAGCTGAATGAGTTAAACAGCACTGTTGAGAGATGCATGCACCAAATATGAATAGAAAACTGGGCTGGATTAATACCACCTCTTCTAACCAGGAATTTCCAGAATCCTATGAATCCGGAAAGCTAATCCTCTAAAGATAGGTAATCAAAAAGACATGAGGGAAGCCAGAACAAGCCTGTGACTTAAACTGAAAAAGTACGGTAACATGTGTTATAGTTCTGAAATGAACTGCTAACAACAGCTCTCCTTTTGATCAATTACTCAGTGTAAGATCCAAGAGGTGGTTCAGGCTTTAAAAAAAGATGCCGAGGTCTGCTATTTTACATGGGAGGCAGCTGATGAAAGGCATATCCAGGTTTCCAGGACTGTAGATCTTACCACTCAAGGCTAAGTGGCTGCTACTATGATTAGGCAATATAATTTATCTTTCAGTGCAGAGGTCGCAAACTGTTGGCCTGCAGATGTGTTTCGTTTATTCTACACAGTTTTAACATTTTAAAGTTTAACTGCCAACACTGAAAAACCAAAGGTTTTTTTACATGAAAATCCAAATTTCTGGCTTAAGATAAATAGAAAGTTTTACAACACCAACCTCACATTTCTGCTGGAACTGAGTAGCACCTACTCTTTTATATAGGGCATTTGCTCTCCTGCTTGCCACAATTCCAGCCAGGGCCATTTCACTTGTTTATGGTGCCTCTATGGTCCTTATAAGTAAGAGCATACAACCCCCAGTGTAGCAGTTTTACAAGCATAGACTTTGGAATCTCAGATTTTTGATCAAGTTTCTCCTCTATCATTTATTAGGTAATGGTATTTAGTAGTGGGATCCTGGCCAAGTGGGTAATAACAGAACTTTAGAATGGATATAATAAATAATAAACACTAGCACTTTATTACTGCCCTTATTAAGCTGGGAAACAGAATGGTATTAAGGGGGGAAAAGTGTTGGTCTAAAGTCAAAAGATATGAGTCTAAGACCAGATCTTCTCACTTAGAAGATATGTGGCCTTAGGCACACTACTGAGATTTTTAGCCTCATTTTCCTCATGTGCATAAAACTATCCTCCCTGCCTAACATAAAGCAATGTAGTGAAGACAGATAACGTAAAAGGGTTTTGTTATTTCTCAAAAGTGATTAATTCCAGGTTTAAACAGTAGATGGAGAAATTACCCATAGGAAATATCAATATTAACAACAGGCTTTAGATAAACTAAATATGAAAGAGAAATACACTGAAGACTGATGGAAAGGGGAAACAATTAAACACTCAAACACTCTAGGCCTGCCTGAAGCCTCAAGGAGGCTATCTTTGGAGTTCAGGCTAAGAGAGCAAGGGGACTAGTAGAGTAGCTTTAGGGTAAACCTAAAAACCCTGTTCAAGGCCAGGAGCCTGGAGAAAAGACTAAGAAACTGTTCTAGAAGGCCCTGTAACCCCAGACTTTGCAAGAGGATTAACTCACACCCATGTCTCACTAGTCAAGGTACTGTTTATATCTCTAACCGGTACCAGGCTGGTATGGAACTGATTTCCAATAAAGAACTCTGACCTTTTTGTTTTGTTTTTTAATATCGCCATGGAGAGTCCAAGAAGGCAGAAAGAGAAAACAGATTCCTGCTTCTTTAAGATTTTTTTTTTCACTCACTGACAAAGGTAGAGACAACCAGAAAACTAATATCTATTATTGATAAAGGTACAGACACACTCACTCTTCTCATTTGCTCCTGGTAAGCATGTCATCTAGCACTATCTGCTAACATAACAGGCATACTTCACGGTGCCTGTCCAAACCGCCATCCATGGAACAGACAGTGCTCAGTGTCCCACTACCTCCCTGGCTACAGGGCTGAAGCAAGAGCCAACCCCTTGGCAGGTGAATGACCAACAGCCTGGTGGAAAAAATATAGATTCCTCTCTCAGGGATTTGCAATCAGGACACAGGCTGAACCAGAAAGTTGTTAGGAGCTAAGCTAGAGACAGAGGTTGCCATTTGTGGCCATGTATAAAGTTAGTAGGCAGAGGCAGCTTGTCTGCAGTGAAGTAGAGGGAGCAGAAGAGTGGAGGAGGGCCAGGAATCTGAAGCCCTGAGAGAAAAAATAAAGAGCTCCCTCACTTCTGGCTCATTGCCCATTTTCTTGAGATACAGCCACCTTTCATTTGCCCGGCAGCTCTGTATCATTACAATAAATCTTTCTTCACTTGAGCTAGTGGGTGTCTGTTCTCTGCTACCAAAAGGACCTAATCTAGAATAGAAATTGTCTACAAAAGCACCGTTAAAAACCAACAGACCGCTGGACAAAATGTGGAGGGTTGGTGAGTGCATGATTGTAGATGGAATAGAATCACATTAGGTAAAGGTAATCCTTAAAAGGTTATGTATTGTGCGTAAACATTACAAGCAAACTATTTCATTGCTTACCGAACTTACAGCCCTTTCCAGAGTCCATGGAAGAGACAAGATTAGAAAACATGGACTTGGACAGCAAGATAACTGACCTGCAATAGACGCCTGACTTGCCCAGCCAAACCACAGACTAACTATAGGTTAAAACAATAGGAGAAAAAGTCATCTAGAGATACAGTCTTAACTGGCTGGTAAGCTAATCGTAACACACAAAGAATGGCTGGTAGTGGCTATATTGGGTATTTCACAATACCAGTAAGTAAAGTGGGCTGTGGAGACAGAAGACTGGAGAGTAGATCTTCAAAAAGAAACAGGTGACAGAACAGCCTCTGGATTAGAAAATCTAGTTCCCATGAGGCCTGACTGTGCTTTCTTCCTTTGCCTTTGGATGTTTGGAAACTGTAACAGCATCTTCTTTCTTGAGTGCTGAGTTAAGTGAGTTTCTGTTTCTTATATTCAAGGACAAAGACTGGAAAAGACAGTACATATACAGTAAAAGTAAAAAAGAAAAGTGATGTGGGTGAGGGGAACAATACTTTCAATCCAGTAACTAATAAGGTTGCATCAAAATTTAACTACTACACACACACAGTGGCTTTATTTATAAATAGGGAAAAGTTGGTAACAACCTCAATATTCAAAGATCTGCTAACTAAACCATGATGCATTCATATAGGTAATACCATGCAGCCAGTACAGTAGAAGCTGTAGAAAAGTACAGGTATCCCTTTCTACTCAAACTCATAATCCCTGACTCAGAAACCGAACAGATTCAGATAGCAAGGGATGCTTGTATTCAATGACATGGAAAGATGTTCATGATATACTAAATAAAAAAGGGTTACAAAACAAATATATACTGTATTTTTTGTTAAGTAGCACATTTACATATATTTGTATATGCACGTAAAAATGAAACTGTTTCTACACTGCCTATAATGTTTTTGTCTTTGATTACCAATCCCAACCTAATTTCTTATAATCAATAAAAACTCTCCTAAAAAATTAAATACAGATTTTCTTTCAGAGATTACAAGGTAGGATTTGGAGAACCAAGTCCTGGCTCTACTACAGGACTAAGCAGTACCATGGTTAAAAAGCAATCAGTTAGGAAGGAAAAAAGAAAGATGAATGAGATAACCTGAGATAAAGAAGGGGGCCTGAAGATTTACACCAGGCTGAAGGCCCTCTTGCCCAATAACAGCTACTCTCTAAAATATGTTTCACTAGAGCCAGGCCAGTCTCTTCATTGTCTTCCCCTTTACTCATTTTCCGTTATGCTTGCTGGTCATTCTAATTCCCCAAGTGTTGACTGGCCTCTGTGATTCCTCCGTTTAACATCAATTCAAGTCCTCCTTCCTTCAGAAAGCAGTCTCTGACTATTCCAGGCAACAGTGATTTCTCTCTTCCTTGGAACCAGGTATATTTTCAAATTCAGAGATCTACTTAACAGAGTCACTCAAAATCTCTAAGATTGTAGTCAATGCACTGGAGTGCCAGACAGGCAGCTCCAGATCATTAAAAAGGCATTTTGGCACTAGTGAAATTATGAAAGTTTAAAATGTGGTCAACGTGTACAATATGCCCACTTCCATAAAGATACTTTGAGTACAGGACTTCCCTGGTGGCGCAGTGGTTAAGAATCCACCTGCCAATGCAGGGGACACGGGTTTGAGCCCTGGTCTGGGAAGATCCCACATGTCACGGAGCAACTAAGCCCATGCACCACAACTACTGAGCCTGCGTTCTAGAGCCCGCAAGCCACAACTACTGAGCCCGCGTGCCACAACTACTGAAGCCTGAGCGCCTAGAGCCCGTGTTCTGCAGCAAGAGAAGCCACTGGGGCTTCC